>JAVJHY011561138.1:0-50715 GCA_035593235.1 Phascolosoma agassizii | reverse complement strand
GGGACAAATCCTCCATTGAGCAATCGCTCGATAACGCGTACGCCGATGAAGAGGTCGAATACTTACTGGTCGTCGGATTCGTCGCCAACCAGCTCGCCGCGACGCGGCCGTCGTTTCCGAAACCGACCTTTCTGCCGCTGATTCTGGATACCGGGCTGCTGGCATCACCGGCAGTGGATGGGACATCTGGAATCCGGGGTCTCAATTACCTCAGTGCGTACGCCAATTTTTCGTCGGACCTCGACACGCTGTCGAGATTCGTTACCTACCGTAAGCTGGTCCTGTTCGTCGATGACAGTATTTCTTCGGCGATTCCGGTACTGCGAGACGCGGCAATTGCGACGAGCAGGGAGACAGGCCTTGAGCTTGTTCTGGTGACGCATGACGGGTCCGACCATCGACTGATGAACCGCGTTCCCGCGGGTACCGACGCGGTATTTATGGCAGCGCTGCCGCGCATGCCTGCGGAGGACTTCGTTCGGCTGATAGAGGGTATCAATGCGGCTGGATTGCCGAGCTTCAGTTTCACGGGGGTTACAGATGTGGAACGCGGGCTGCTGGTAACTGACCGTGAACCAAAGGACGTCACTCGTCAGGCACGCCTCAACGCCCTCAATATGCAGGCAGTGATGCTCGGGGACCGCCCCGAAGATCAGCCAGTTGCCGCTCTGCAAAAAGAGCAACTAACGATCAACATGGCGACGGCAAGGGCGATCGGATTGTCGCCGAGCTTTGATGTGCTGGGGGATGCGGTGCTGCTCAATCGTATTGCCGCGGCAACCGGCGACGAGTACGGCCTGATTGACATTGCGCGTATTGCCATCGAGCAAAATCAGGATTTGCTGGCCGAGTCCTACGGCGTGCAGGCCGGGTTGGAGGAGATCGCTCGCGCCCGCGCCAATCTTCTACCCCAAGTCGGTGCTTCAGCGGGCCATACGCTACGCAAAGACACACCAGCCGTAAGCTCTGGAGTCTTTGCAGAGCGCAGCAACGACGCGGCAATCAATGTTGACCAGTTGCTGTACTCGGATGCTGCCAGCGCCAATCTGAAAATTCAGAAAGAAGTGCAAAAATCGCGTCTGGCCAGCTTTGACGAATTCAAACTCGACGTTGTGCTGGCGGCCTCGACGGCCTACTACTCGGTATTGAATGCGCAATCGCAGCTTGCCGTTCAGGAAAACAACCTGCGTATCAGCAAGGCTAATCTCGAGCTGGCGAAAAACCGCGTCAGCATTGGAAGCTCGACAGCCGCTGATGTGTATCGATGGGAGGCCGAAGTTGCCCGTGCGCAAATAACGGTCTTGAATGCGAGAGCGGCCGAGGGTCAGACGCACGACTCGCTCAATCGTGTCCTGCACAAACCGCAGGGTGTAAGACTGGCACTCAAAGAAGCGTCGTTCAACGAGCCGTTCGTGCTGACTGGCGAAGAATTCGACCAGCTGATTGCCAGTCCTGCAGACTATGCGATATTTTCTCGATTCTTTATCGATCGCGCATTACGTCAGGCACCGGAACTCGAGCAACTCAACGCACAGATCGCTGCGAAACGGCGCGAGCTGACGAGTCAGAAGCGATCTTACTGGTTGCCGGATTTTTCTGTTGGTGGCCGTTACAGCAGTAATCTTGGACAGTCAGGCCTGGGTGCAGGGCCATCGGCTGGTGAGGATCTGAATGACTGGAGTGTCGGGGTACAGGCGACGCTGCCGCTGTTTTCAGGTGGCCTGAAAAAGGCGAATGTGTCTCGCGCAGCCTTTGAGTTGCGACAACTGGAGTACCTGCGCCTTTCTACCGAAGAGCGCGTTGAAGAGCGGGTGCGGAGCCAGATGCATACGGTTCAGGCAGCGTACGCACAAATACAATTGTCCGCCGTTGCGGCGGAGGCTTCCCTTAAGAACTTCGAGTTGGTCAGCGACGCTTACGCACGGGGTGTGGTCAACGTCATCGAGTTGCTGGATGCACAGGAGACCAGTCTGACGGCTTCGGCCGCTTCCGCGGAATCCCTGTATTTTTTTCTGAGCGAGATTATGGTGATGCAGCGTGCCGTCGGTGGATTTGACTACCTGTTACCGCCGGGCGAGAGAAATGCGCTGGCCGATGACTTTCGCAATGCTCTGACGGGAACAAAATGATGTGTAGCAGAATACTGAGTATCGTTGTTCTAAGCAGCCTGCTGGTGCTGGCGGCCTGCGGTAAGCAAGATTCACCGATCGAAGAGCGCCTTCGACCGGTGCGTTATATCACCGTATCGGACGATAGTGTCTTTCGCGACAGGAGCTTTTCCGGGATTTCCAAGTCGAGTCGTGAGTCCCGGCTCAGCTTCAAGGTGTCGGGAACGGTGACCAATATTCCTGTGCAGATCGGGCAACGACTGGACGCGGGTGACCTGATTGCTGAAGTTGATTCAGCGACATATGCACTGCAGGTTCAACAGGCGCAGGCGTCATTGGTTGAGGCGCAGGCAAACAATCGTCGGGCCGCCGCGGACTATCAGCGCGCAAAGGGTTTGTATGCGAACGACAACGCGTCATTGAATGACCTCGACGCCGCGCGCGCGCAGTCCGAGTCTGCCAGTGCGATGGTCGCATCGGCCAGCAAGGCGCTAGAGATTGCGCGGCTGAACCTGTCGTACACCAGACTGACGGCAGACACGGAATGTTCAATCGCGTCGCTTGATATTGAGGTCAATGAAAACGCATCGGCCGGGCAGCAGGTCGCCGCCGTCAGTTGTGGCGATGCGTTCGAGGTGACGATGAATTTACCGGAGAGTCTCATCGGCCTGGTTGACGAGAATACTCCGGTCAGTATCAGTTTTGCTGCCATTCCGAATCGAACATTTGACGGCATCATCTCCGAAATTTCCGTCGCCTCGGCATTGGGATCTGCCGGATTTCCCGTCGTGATCAGCATTGTTGAGAAAGCTCCATCGTTGCGTTCGGGCCTGGCGGCGAACGTGACATTTCAATTCGACTCGGCTGCCGCCGCTGGAGCAGGGGTGGTTATTCCGGTAACCGCGGTGGTTAACGACCCCAATGGTACCTTCGTGCTCATTGCCAAAATGTCCGGGTCTGAGGGCGAAGCCACCGTGGCGCGCCGTCCTGTCGTCGTCGGCGAGTTGTCTCAGTTCGGCGTCGAGATTGTCGACGGGCTGGTCATCGGCGATCTTGTCATTACAGCTGGAATCTCGGTCATACGAGAAGGGCAACGCGTGCTCGTTTCCGCAGAGTCGCATTAGCGCTGTCGCTGTGAACCTCACTGCATCGGCAATACGGAATAATCGCGTCACATTGACGGTCGTCGCGCTGATCGTGGTCGCGGGCGGTCTCGCATTCGATAGTCTGCCGAAAGCCCAGGATCCCGGGTTTACGGTCCGTACGGCAGTCATCACGACGCGTTTCCCGGGGGCCAGCCCGGAACGCGTGGAGTTGCTGGTTACGGATAAAATCGAAAAGAAGATTCAGGAAATGCCTGAGATCGACTCGATTGTGAGCGAATCCCGAACCGGTATATCGATCATCAATGCGAACTTCAAGGAACGTTACAAGGTCATGCGACCGATCTTTGACGACCTGCGCCGCAAAGTGGATACGATTGCAACGGATCTTCCCGAGGGCTCGCAGACGCCTGAGGTCAACGATGAGTTCGGCGATGTATTTGGCAGTGTCTACACACTGGCTGGCGATGGCTTTTCTTACGCCGAACTTAAAATAGTTGCTGACGAGCTTCGCGATGAACTGCTGAAAGAACCCGACATTGCAAAAGTATCGATTCATGGTGCGCAACAGGAAGTCATTTTCGTCGAATACAACAATGCGCGGCTCTCGGAGCTTGGGCTTTCACCGCAACAGCTGTCCGGTTCACTCGCGAGCGTCAATATATTGTTGTCGGGCGGCGATGTTGTCAGCGGGCGCGAACGTATCACATTGGAGCCGACCGGCAATTTCGAATCGGTCGAGGAATTACGGCGTACGGTCATTCCTTTGCCGGAAGGCTCGCTCGTCTACCTGGAAGACATCGCGAACGTGTATCGCGGTTACAAGGATCCACCCAGCAGCGTCAGCCGTGTAAACGGCGAGCCAACGCTGGCCGTTGCTGTGTCGATGCGTGACGGCGGCGATATTCTCAAACTCGGTGAGCGTCTCGACATACTGATGCCGGAGCTTGTTGCCAGATACCCCTGGGGTGTCGAGATTGAAAAGATATGGTTTCAGGCCGACCTGGTTGAGGACGTCGTTGACTCGTTTACTTCGAGCCTGGTTCAGGCCATCGTCATCGTCATTCTCGTGATGATCGGTTTTCTTGGTCTGCGGACAGGGCTCGTCGTCGGGTCCCTGATCCCGACCACGATGGTGGCCTCATTTTTTGCGATGCAGCTGTTCGATATTACGATCAACCAGATATCGCTGACAGCATTGATCATCGCTCTGGGTCTGTTGGTCGACAATGCCATTGTCGTCGTCGAATCCATCATCGTGAAACGCGAGAACGGCCAGGATGCGGTTACCGCTGCGATCGAGTCCGGGCTCGAACTGAAGACGCCGTTGCTGGTGTCATCACTCACAACCGCAGCGGCGTTTATGCCTATCGGGATGGCAAAGTCGGCCGTCGGCGAGTACACCGCGGATATATTCTATGTTGTCGGGATCGCCCTGATATTGTCGTGGCTGCTGGCGATGACGTTCGTGCCGATGTTGTCGACTGTGACGTTGAAAACATCGCCCAGGGAAGACAGCGAAGCGGACCCCTTTGGCGGTCGGTGGTACCGGTTTTACCGCGACCTGCTCGGAATGGCGTTGCGTGGCAAATACCGGTTTCTGCTCATTGTTATCCTGCTGTTCGCAGTGGCGATATGGGGGTTGGGCAAGGTCCGGCAGGAATTCATAGCGCCGTCTGAGGACCCGGTGTTCTCGGCGAAGCTCGAATTGCCGCTCGGAACGTCTATTGAATCAAGCCAGGCGATTGTTGCCGACGTCGACGAGTTCATCAGGGAAAATTATTATGCACCTGCGTCTGGTGAGCCGCTGGTGCGCAACTGGTTAACCTTTATCGGGGAAGGCGGTCCGCGATTTCAGCTGAGCCTCAATCCACCCAGTCAGAACCCGGCCAATTCATTCGTCGTCGCCAATACGCGGGACGGTAAGGACGTTGTCGAAGTGATAGCGGGCATCGAGCAATACGTGCGCGAGAATCACCCGGACCTGGCGGCGCAGGTCAAACGCCTCGATAACGGGCCACCGGTCGACTTTCCGATTATCGTGCGCATATCGGGCCGGGACTTTGACACGTTGTACAGTCTCGCCGATCAGGTGACTGAATTTCTGTATTCACAACCGCAAGTGTCGTTCGTACAGAATTCCTGGGGTCTGCAAACGAAAAAACTGCTGGTGAATGTCGATCAGGAACTGGCCAGACGATCTGGAGTAACGAGTGAGGATGTCGCCTATTCACTGCGGGCCGGCCTGACCGGCATCGATCTGACGCAGTATCGAGAGGGTGACGAACTGATTCCGGTAACGTTGCGAACGGTTGCGGCAGATCGACAGGATTTGAGTAAGCTAGATGGGCTGAGTGTCTACTCGCAAACTACCGGCAACAATGTTCCCCTAAAACAGGTTGCCGATGTGACGCTTGTCTTTGAACCCGGCGTCATCGATCGACGCGACAGGGACCGCACGCTGTCGTTGAATGTGCAGCTTCACCCGACTGCCACGGCTGCGGAAGTTACCGCTGTGTTGAAGCCCTGGCTGGCGACGGCGGCCCTCGACTGGCCGGCAGCTCACGGCTATGAGATTGGCGGTGAAACCGAGGAGTCCGGCGATGCGAACGCGTCGATTGCGGCGGAGTTGCCGGCCGCGGGTATGTTGATCCTGCTGCTGCTGGTTGGACAGTTCAATTCCCTGCGCCGTCCCGCGATCATCTTGTCGACAATACCCCTGGGATTGATCGGCGTTACTTTTGGTCTCCTGATCGCCAATTCATCGTTCGGTTTTTTCACAATCCTGGGGTTGATTTCACTGTCGGGAATTATCATCAACAACGCGATCGTTCTGCTGGACCGAATAGCCATTGAGATTCGTGATTTCGGGCGCAGCCAGGCCGACGCGATCGTCATCGCCTGCCAGCAACGGCTGCGACCAATTCTGTTGACCACGGCGACGACCGTACTCGGAATGACGCCACTGTTGTGGGGCGGTACGGCAATGTTCAAGCCAATGGCAATAACGATTATTTTCGGACTCGCGTTTGCTACGGCGCTGACATTGTTGGTTGTGCCAGTTCTGTATGCGTTGTTCTTTCGGGTATCGTTCTCAGATTCCTAGTCCGCCGAAGGCTTTGCCGGAATGGACTGCAGATACAATGCGATCGCCTCGAGATCCGATGGTGGAAGCTGCGAGAGATTTTCCTGGACAGCGACCATGGAGCCGCCAACGGTGTCGAAGTCGGGTGTGAATCCCGACTTGAAATAACGTACCAGGCTTTTTGTCGACCATCCTGACACGTTCTTGCCTGCCGGAGTGATATTCGGGATGTTGCCGGGCCCATCGAGGTTCGGTGCGCCCGCCAGCCAGCGTTCTTTCTGCAACCCACCGAAACTGTTTCTCGGCGTGTGGCACTCGCCGCAATGTCCCGCGCCCTCAACCAGGTAGCGACCACGACTGATAGTCTTGTCGGCAGACTCGGGTGTTACAGGCGCATCGTCGAGGTACAGGCGTTTCCATACACCAATACCTCGGCGGATGGTCCAGGGAAATTTGAGTGCGTGATCGTCGACGACGTTTTCGGCGATTGCTAACGTATTCAGGTAGGCGTGCAGGTCCAGTATGTCGGTCATCGTCATTCGCGCATAGGACGTGTAAGGAAACGATGGGTAGTAGTGGCGCCCGTCAGGGGACACGCCGCGCTGCATGGCATTGATGAAGTCCCCCGGACTCCACGCGCCAATGCCGTATTCTGCACTCGGCGATATATTCGGAACACGAAATACGCCGTAAGGAGATTCGAGCTCGACGCCGCCGCCGAGCAACAACCGGTCATCGCCTTTTGCGCGCTTACCGTTGACAGGCGTCGCGTGGCACGTTGCACAACTACCCGCCCAGAATACTCGTTCGCCGTTGAGCAGATCCGGTTCATGATCTGGAATCTCAGTCTCGCCAATTCTGTGTGGCCAGCTCAGCCAGGCCGCCGCAATAACTGTAAAAACTGCGGCGGCGATCAGGAAACGACTAGTCTTCCTCAATTCGATACGTATCGTGGCAATTCTTACAGGCCCCGAACACCGGTCCTACGCTGGCCTCCATGTCCTCAAGAGAGGCTGGCGGCGCGGCGATTGCCGCTGCAGTCGCATCCCTCCATTCGGTGATCGCAGCAGAAAAACCCTCAGGGTCTTCCCAAATCGCTGGCGCTGCTTCGCCACCCTGACTGCCGTCCGGAACCAGGCCGCCAAGCACGTCAGCGGCATTGGCAAATGTGGCCAGCGATGCCATTACTGTTTCCTGATCGAAATCAACTTCGCCTTCAAACATTGCGCCGAGTGGTTTCGCGGCATCTTTTACTCCCTCCATGAGTTCATGGCGTTCGTGAGCGGGATCATCCTCCGCAACAGTCTCAACCGCTGCAACGGGAACATCGGCTGCAACAGGATCATCCGCCGCGACCGGGTCATCGGCTGTGCAGGCGGCCGATCCGACGAGAATGGTAAGGGCGATTAGGAGCAGCCGAAAATCTTGATGTCGCATTCGAAAACCTCGGTAATTTTGGAAAGGAGAGAATTGACCAAATTGCGTCCGGACGCAAGTCGGCTTGCAGAGCCAGTCCGTACAGGAGTAAGATCCCGTCCACTATGAACAACTCAACTTACACAGTGCATGCGAATACCGCAGACGCCGGACCAAACCTGGTCTGCCGACCGCGCGTATCGAGTCGTGCGGCGCATGCTCTGACCCCAATCGGAGTCTTTGTGCATTAGCTCTCCCGTATTTCGATGCTGGATGGCTACTCAGAACCATCCAGTCGCATAAGCCCTGTTTGGTTCGCCAATCAGGGTTTTTTGTTGCCCGAACGAAAAACCGTAAAGCAGGAGGGCAAATCATGATGCAAGCGAGAAAAAACGGTCGTCCGACTCTCAGCGGAATCTGGCAGACGTACCGCCTGAAAATTTCCGGGACAATGAGTCTGCTTATTGCTGAGCGGCTGCTCAGCGTGGCGGTTCCGTTCGTGCTCGGCTTGGCCATTAATGACCTGCTTGACGGCAGTTATCGCGGTGTCTGGTGGCTTGTGGCATTGGAATTGGCTGCAATACTGATCGGCACGGGGCGCCGCCTCTACGATACGCGTGTCTATGCCGGTATCTATACAGACATCGCCGACAGCACCTCACAGAAGATCGATATCGGCGTCAGCCGGCGTGCTGCCAGACTAGGTTTAGCGCGAGAACTCGTCGACTTCTTCGAATGGGAGTTACCGGAGCTGGTCGCGGCGCTGGTCAGTATGCTGGGTGCCGTTATCATGCTGGTCTATTTAATGCCAACGGTGGGTGGCTTGAGTGTTGTCGTTGGGCTGGTTGTTGCGACGATTTTCGCGGTCAGTCGGGGCAGAATGTTCAACCTGAACAAGTTGTTGAACAACGAACTGGAGCGTCAGGTGACAATGCTGGAGTCGGAGCGTGATTTTTCGCGACGGCGGCACCTGTCACGGCTGGCGCAATGGCGGATTCACCTCTCTGACCTGGAGGCGACCAACTTCGCAATCTCGGATATCTTCCTGTCGGCCCTGATCGTCGGATCAGTGGTCATCACGGTCGGTACCGGCCTGAGCGTCGGTGAAGTGTTCGCCGTGTTGACGTATCTGTTGGGACTGGCGCAAAGCCTGATCGTATTGCCGTGGACGTACCAGCAGTCAATTCGCGCGCGTGAAATTGGCGGTCGAATAGCTGCCGATTGATGCGGTGGCGGTTCCGTACAACGTATTGCGCTGTAACGGGTGCCGGTCGATTGTCCGGATGAGGTTTTCCAAAACGTCCGGCGCCATCTCCTGTCCGTGGGTGGCGCCGGCGGCCCGCGTAATGCTCTCGTTCATCAGTGTGCCGCCAATATCATTGGCACCGGCCTCAAGACAGAACTTCGCACCCTGCAGGCCCATCTTTACCCACGAGGTTTGAATATTGGAAATGGCGGGAGACAGCACCAGCCTCGAGACCGCGTGCATCAGGACGGCCTCGCGAAAGGTCGGGCCGCGGCGTGATTTGCCACGACGGTACATCGGCGAACCGTCGGCAACGAACGGCAATGGGACGAACTCGGTGATGCCGCCGCTACGGCGCTGCAAATTTAGCAGCTCCAGCAGATGGCTGCCCCAGTGCTCGTAGCCATCGACGTGACCGAACATGATGGTCGACGTCGTCGGTAAATCCAGCGAGTGCGCTGTCTCGAGTACTTCAAGCCACTGAGCTGTGTTTATTTTGTCCGGGCAAATAATGGCGCGAACGTCGTCGCAGAGAATCTCGGCAGCCGTCCCCGGCAGTGTCGCCAGGCCAGCATCTTTGAGCATGCCCAGAAACTCGCGCAGCGATATGCCCAAGGTCTCGGCGCCGTGCGTCACTTCCAGCGGCGAAAACGCATGGATGTGTATTTCGGGGACCGCATCTCGAACCGCGGAGCAAATTTCGAGGTAGGTTTCGCCTGTGAATGATGGGTGTATTCCACCTTGCAGACAAACTTCCGTGCCGCCCCGGTTCCACGCCTCAAGCGCCAGCTCGGCAACTTCCTGCGGGCTTTTCAGATACGGTGACTCACTGGCCTCGGTGTTCTTCTTGCCTTTGGCAAACGCGCAGAACGTACAGCGGTAAGTACAAATGTTGGTGTAGTTAATGTTGCGGTTGGCAACATAAGTGACTGTGCCGCCACTGTCTGTTTTTCGCTGCTCATCAGCGGCCCTGCAAACGGCGCTGAAATCGTTACCTCGTGCATTAAACAAAGTAGCAATTTCGTCGACCGTAAGATCAGTGCCCCCGCGTTTGGTCTTTGCAAGAATTGCGCGAACGTCGTCGCTGACCGGAGTTGTTCCCGGGAACGGTGTCGGAGCGTCCAGCGACGATCGAAATCTCTCTGGAACGTCTTCCGACTGGCCGCTCAGCCAGGTGTCTTCTCTAGCCAGTCCGAATGTATCCGCTATCTTCAGCAGCGGTGTTCGTACTGATGCGTCGACCCAATGTTCCATGAACTTCACGAACGCCGGATAGACGGTCAGTCGCGGTTGCAGCAACTTGCCGGCATCTGCCGTTCGCTTCTCGAGTTCGTCGAGATGCGGCCAGGGAGACTCCGGGTTGACGTGGTCGGGCGTCAGCGGAGACACACCGCCCCAGTCATTGATTCCTGCACCCAGCAGACTTGCCAGCCGGCCCGCATTGAGATTCGGTGGTGCCTGAATACTCATTTCGGGTCCAAATACAATTCGCGCCATTGCGATCGTCCAGAGCAGATCTTCCTCACTCGGCGGCTGCACGTGAGCCATCTTGGTATCGGATTTGGGGACGAAATTCTGGACGATGACTTCCTGAATGTGACCGTATCGCCGGTGAACGTCACGAATCGCGAGCAGCGATTCCAGCCGTTCTTCTCGCGTCTCCCCGATACCAATCAGTATTCCGGTCGTGAACGGAATCTTTTCCCGACCGGCAGCCTCGATCGTCTTGATACGTACCGCGGGATCTTTGTCCGGAGAGCCGTAATGAACCTGACCTTTCTCACACAATCTTGCGGAGCTGCTTTCGAGCATGATGCCCATTGAAGCGGATACTTTTCGCAGCACGCGAATTTCGTCAACTGTCATGCACCCGGCATTAATGTGTGGCAGCAGACCGGTTTCGTTCAGTACGCGATCAGCGACGTGCGCAACGTATTCCAGCGTCGTCTCGAAGCCCATCTCGTCGAGGGCTTTACGAGCCTGTGGATGCCGCAACTCAGGCTTTTCGCCAAGTGTAAAAAGTGCTTCCTTACAGCCCATCGCCGCACCACGGCGAGCAATGTCGAGGGCTTCGTCCACCGTCATGTAGGCTGAGGTCAGTTTCTTCGGCGTCGTTGCGAAGGTGCAGTAGTGGCAAAAATCCCGACATAGACGCGTAATGGGTAAAAACACTTTGGGGGAATAGGTGCAGATGCTGCCATGCCCTGCGTCGCGAATCCGGGCCGCATGCTCGCACAGCGATTCGACGCTGGAATTCGCGGCAATAGCAAAGATCTCGTCACGTTCCGGATTCTGAACGGTGGCCGGCATCGCGTTCCGGCCTGTCAATCCCGACCGTTCGAGGAACTGCCAGGTCGCGCTTGTTTGAAACTCCGGGTGTTTCTCGCAATACGCGATTACTCGATTCAGGTCGTCCACCTGATCGACGTCAACGGACAGCGTTGCCGATGTCGCGACTCGCATTTCACGGTGGCTGCTGCGTGCATTCTGCGAATGCAATTCGAAACTGTCAGGCCCGTAGCTGAACTCAATCGGGCTGTCGACATGAAAACTTAACAGATTGCTTCCCTTCTGATCCGCAGAAGGACTAATGATGACCGCGGATTCTGCAGCACTGTCGTCCGTGGATTCATCGGCATCGAAGATGCGATCTATCTCACGGCTGGTGGCAAGCGGCAGATCGGAATGCACAACGGTAATTCGTCCAATGTTGGCACCACAGAGATGTTCTACGGACCGTGAAACACTCTCGTTGAGACCACCGGTCTCGTCGTCATCGATGCAGACCAGGTTCCTGTCGAGGACCATCTGTCGAACATGAGGGTCTGCGGTGACCACCGCGATGGCGTCAATCGCCGTGCTGCGCATGAGTGCGTCCAGCAAGTCTGTCAGCATCGCGAGCGACAGTCCGATTCTGTGCTCGCCAAGATAATCGCCCAGGCGTTGCTTGGCGGAATCCAGTGATTTGACGGGTACCAGAGCCCAGTGTTCGGGCTGTTCGTATTTCTTCAGAATGGGGTCAACCTCTATACCGCATAGGTCGCAAGAACCTGATCGAGTTGCTCACGAGTCCTGATGGAATGGTGGCTATCCAGCGATTTACAAGGTGCCACATCGCCGAGCAACGCGCTTTGCAGGCTCGCATGCTCCCCATGGTAGATCATCCCGATCGGAATTCGCCCTTCCTGGGACAAATTGACCATATAATTAAAGGCGCGCCCACGATCGTGCGACGAGTACTCGTTGTCCTCATCAACGTCGTAAAACTGGTTCATCCATTCGGCGTACGTATCGTTGTAAGTGACGCAGGGTGACAAAACCTCCACAAAGGCCATACCCCGGCCCTCTCTGGCATGTTGCAGGCCTTTTAGCATAATCTCGTTGAGCTGCTCCGATCTCGATGCAATGGTGCGTGCGAGAAACGTCGTACTCTGGATAGACAGCCCCAACATCATTGCATCAAGCGCAGATTCCTCGGGTGCGGCGGACGGGTTCTCGCGAGTCGGTGAGTCCTGGCCCTTGGTAAGTCCGTAAACGCCATTGTTCATGACCACATAGAGAATATTCGGATTGCGCTTTAGTGCGTGCATCAAGTGACCACCACCAATCGCATAGCCGTCGCCGTCACCGCCGGCCGCGATAATCGTAAGGTCCGGATTCGCCAGCGATGCGCCAATTGCCGTCGGAACGACGCGGCCGTGCATCGAGTGGTAGCCGTAAGCGCCGACATTGTTCTGCACGGTACCGGAACAGCCGATCCCGGCCAGAACCAGCGTGTCGTGCAACTCGACATCGGCTTCTTTCAATGCGTGCATGATGGCATTCTTTACGCCAAAGTGACCGCAGCCCGCGCACCAGATGGGTAAACCCACACTGTATGTTTTGGTCATGACAATTCCTCCTCGTGCGTGAGCCTGGCGACCAGTTCCTCGACGGTGAATTGCAAGCCGTCGTACTTGAGGATATTGACTATTTTATCGGCCCGCGCACCTTCGCTGCACAGAAGTGCCGCGAGTTGCGCTCCCTCGCTTTGCTCAATCACGTAGACCTTGTCGTGCGAATTGACAAATTCGATGCTGTCTTCGAGGACGGGCCAAAGCGTACGGGGACGGTGACAGTGAAACGTTATGCCCTGCAATGCGAATCTTTCGAGCACTTCTTCTATAACACCACCCAGAATTCCGACGGCGACAATACCGGTACGTGCTGTTTTGTCACCCCATTCTTTACCGCGCGGTAACTGGTGCCGGATTGTTTCGATCTTGCGGCTGCGTTTCTCAACCATTTCGACCCGAATTTTTGGGTCGGTTGTCACACGTCCCCATTCGTTTCTTTCGTTGCCCGTGACGAGATTCATACCATTGCGAGTACCTGGCACGGCCCAGGGAGAAATACCGTCTTCGGTGACCCGATAGCGTCGGTAGTCATCCAGTTTTGCCACGTCTTCGTCGCTCAGTCGTTTGCCGTTGTCCACTTTGATTGCATCGAGGTCGAATGCGGGCGTTGTGAAATTATCATGGCAGACAGCATCCAGCGCGATGATAACGGGACATTGGGCTTGCTGTGCGAGATTAGTGGCGAGTGCGCCGTACTGGAAACTCTCTTCAGCGTCTCCGGGGGCGATGACAACGCGCGGGTAGTCGCCGTTGCCGCCGCGGGTGAGCATATTGATGTCGGACTGTTCCGGCTTCGTGGGCATGCCCGTTGACGGTCCGGCGCGCTGGCAGTCGACGATGACAATCGGTATTTCCGCAGAGCCGCAGTGGCCGATACTTTCCTGCATGAGTGCGATTCCCGGGCCAGACGAGGCCGTCATCGACCGAACGCCGGTGAGTGCCGCGCCAATTGCAAGATTGACAGCAGCGAGCTCATCCTCGGCCTGCATGACAATTCCGCCCATCTGCGGAGAATGTCTGCTCAGAAAATTCATGACGTCCGTCGCCGGAGTGATTGGGTAACCGGCAAAGAACCGGCCTCCTGCCGCCAGGAAGCCCATCGCCAGGGCGTGGTTTCCGGAAATGAACACCCGTTCACCGTCCACTTCCTGTTGCGGCAGTACATAGATAGAGTTGCCGTCGCTTACACCGGCATTATCGGCAAACGATTGTCCCTCGCGGAGTGCCAGCAAGTTGGGCTGAAACTGTGCCTGTGACAGCTTTTTGAACTGCCTGCGAAGGCAACTCTCTACTTCGACGTCAGCAAGGCCTATGATGCGGCCCATGAGGCCGAAGCCCAGGCTGTTCTTAAACAAGTCACGGCGCAGGTCCCTGACGGCCAGACGGCTGAACGGAACGGGAATCAGCACGGCGCTATCGGGTACCAGTCCGGGTGGGAGCGAACCGCGCGAGCTGTCGAAAATGACCACGGCGTCCGGCGCGAGACGCGCCGATGCGTTTTCAACGGCTTCTATATCGAACGCAATCAACATGTTGATCGTATCGCCCAGGCAGTTGCGCGACCGGGTGCTGGCCCGCATCAGCGCGGCCGCATGACCGCCTTTGATTCGTGAGGCGATGTTGCTGGTGCGAAAAATGGAGTAGCCGCGGGCGAGCAGGGCGCGCGACAACAGTGCGATGATCGTGAGCGAACCGTCGCCGCCCTGTCCGGATACCATGAACGTCATATCGTCGCGCTCTTCTGAGCAGAGACGTTTGTCGTCGATCATTGATGTGATGTCATACACGGTTTGCGTCACGACTCTGCTCCGTCGTCGTCTTTGGGCGGTGCGCCCGGTCCGGTTGTGTAAAACGTTTTCGGGCACAGGCTGCCCATGGCCTTGCGCTCGTCGTGAGTGGGCATCTGCGATGGCATTGGACGGTTCTTTTTCTTGTCGGAAGAGAGCTTGTTCATCAACCACTCGCCGCGCGGTTCGTCGGACAGCGGACGGGTCTCGAGCCAGCCGTCATCTAATGCGGCCTGGAATGCCTCGTGCCCGCGCTTGGTGCGAATCAGCGTGTAGGTCCAGCCATCCAGGCCGATTCCGCCCGCACCAATGTCGGCGTTTTCAGCTCCGTAATCCAGACAGTACAAGCAGGCTGGGCGGGCAAAATCCCGGTACTTCTTGAGACTGACATTGTGAACTTCCTTGTTGTCGAGGCGGATAACGACCTTCCCCTTGATGTTGATATTTTCGATAGCCAACGGGTCGATCTCGAGCATCTCGCCGAGCTTGTCGATACTTTCGTTGGTGAAACTCTCGGAGCAGAACAGTCCGAACGTGAGTGCAATGTTCTTTTTGTACCACTCACCGACTTGCAGTCGAATGCTGGAATTCTGCTGCAGCCGCACGCCGTCTATCTGACAGGGAACGCCAACGACTGCTATCGGGCCGACGTTCTCATGCATAGCCTGCTGCAATGCCAGGGTGTTGGGCGAGTAGGTGTATCGGGATGCGGCACAACCCAGTACTTCGTCACGAGTCCTGGCCAGTTTGTGAAGGCCCACTTGTCGATTGTCTTCGTAGACGTCGCCGAGGATGGCGCCCTGTAGCAATCCTTGTTCCATCTGGTGCAGGATGATTGCCGAGACGATGCCGCCGTCCTGGCAGCGCTCCAAAATCTCTTTGTCTGTGGAGCGCGCGTACACACCGTAGGCATAAGGGCCATAGCCCTCATCGACTGACGGCTCCTGCAGGTCGATGAACTCCTGCATGTCATTGTCCGGTGGACGCAGCACCGGGCAAACTTCCGCACAGAGCACGCAATTAACACAAGCTTCTGCCCTTGCGCTGACCGGATTCTCGTCGACGTAGTCAAAGACATCGACCGGGCATATGGATACACAGGCAGCGCAGCCAACGCACTTGCCGGGTTCGATAACCACTTCTTCGAGTAGTTCATAGGCCGGGAAGCCGCCACGGTTCAGTTCGGTTCGCCAGGAAAACGCCCACTCATTGGGATCCGCGTCCTCGGCAAGCAGACTTCGATAGCGATCAATGACTTCACGCGAAGTCCGTGCCGACTTGTCTGATAAAGGTTCCGCTCGCTGCGGCGATGATTTGCTGTCAATCCAGCTGTTAGTGAGTTTCATATCTCACCAATATTAACGGAGCTGCGGTAAACGGACCAGTGATTTTTGAACTATATTCAAAAGATTTTGATGGAATTTGGTCGGACTCGATGAGGGCACATGGAGCCCAGAGTTCGATTATTATGCAGCATCGGGACCAACCTGGGTAAGCACAACATCGAAAATCTAGTGAGTATTGCAAACGCCGGTATACAGATTCGTCCATTGCCTGGGCTTCCTATGGTGCAAGCAGGAGATGATCTGGTTGCACTGGTTGAGTATGCCATGCAACAAGAAGGACTGAGCTTTGACGATGGCGACGTGCTCGTTGTGGCACAAAAAATCGTTTCCAAGGCTGAGGGCAGGGTCGTTGCGCTGAGTTCTGTGGATCCTTCCCGGAAAGCACGGGATCTGGCGGCGATCGTCGACAAGGACCCGCGTTTGGTGCAACTGATTCTCGATGAATCGACAGCGGTGATCAGGTCTGCTCCGAGTGTCCTTATCGTTCGGCACAAATCGGGCCTTGTTTGCGCCAATGCCGGCATTGACCAGTCGAACGTCAATCACGACAGCGGCCCGTGCGCATTGTTGCTGCCTGAGGATGCTGACCGGTCTGCAAAGGATCTACGAGAGCAGCTTGAGGCCGGTGCCGGGCGGCGTCTCGGGGTACTTGTCTGTGACAGTATCAATCGGCCCTGGCGACTCGGCACGGTCGGGGTCTGTATTGGAAGCTCCGGCCTTGGTGTTCTGGATGACCGCCGGGGAGAAACCGATATATACGGCAGAACGCTCGCCGTTACGATGTCAGGAATTGGAGATTCCATTGCGACGGCGGCGAACCTGGTTATGGGTGAGACGACAGAAAAGGTACCGGTAGCCATCGTCCGTGGTGCATCTCTCGGTGACCGACAACAAACGGCCCGCGATTGCATTCGCCCGGCCGAGCAGGACCTGTTTCTGTGAGCGACGGGCACCGAATTCTTGCGATAACCGGTGGAATCGGCGGCGCCAAACTGGCGCTGGGGCTGGTCAATGTGCTCGATCCGGAACAACTCGCGTTCGTCGCGAATACCGGCGACGACTTTGATCATCTCGGAATGCATATCTCTCCGGATATCGACACGCTGGTCTACACGCTGGCTGGTCTCGCCAATGAAGAAACGGGTTGGGGCCGTCGCGGAGAAAGCTGGCAGTTTTTGGAGGCACTGGGTCGACTCGGTGGGGAATCCTGGTTCGCACTGGGGGATAAAGACCTTGCCATGCACGTGGAACGGACACGACTCCTTGGCGAGGGATGGACTCTTACCGAAGTCACCAAACGGCTGGCGTCGGCCCTAGGCGTCGAATTTCCGGTATTTCCGATGTGCGATCAGGCATTGCGAACAAAAGTAAGGACCGCCGCAGGTTTACTCGACTTTCAGACGTACTTCGTGCGGGAAAAATGCGAACCGGTTGTCGAAGGGTTCGTGTTCGACGGCACGGCCGAGTCCGGTATGAATGACGAACTGCTCGCGTGGGTGCAGTCACGGGCAATGACCGGCATCTTGCTGTGCCCGTCAAATCCCTATGTCAGTATCGATCCCGTTCTCAACGTACGCGGTATGCGTGATTTTCTGCAATCCGTGCGGGTTCCGGTTATTGCCGTATCGCCTGTCGTTGGTGGTCAGGCGATCAAAGGGCCGACCGTCAAGATGATGCAGGAGTTGGGGATTCCGCGCACCGTCGAAAGTGTAGCGGCACACTACGAGGACATTCTGGATGGCTTGATACTCGACACCGCCGATAGTGATCAGGTGCGTCAGCTGCAAGGACGCGGTATCGAATCAATGGTTACGCAAACTGTGATGCGCAGTCTCGACGACCGCATCTCCCTGGCAAAAAGTTGCCTGGAATTTATCGATCAGTTGTCAAGCCGATAAACGCGTACCGCCGTGTCGTGAAATAACAATCGCCGCTCGTCTTCCGACAACGTTTGGGTTGCGCGCATGTACGCGTTCCAGAGCAGCGTGTAGGAACACGATGCCTTGTCTACCGGGAAATTGCTCTCGAACATGCATCGTTCGGCACCGAACAGTTCGATGCAGGCTTCGAAATATGGCGCCATTGCGGCAGCCATGTCCCGCGACGACGGCGGGCGGGGGAGTTTCGACCAGCCGAAACCGCTCATCGCCATAGCCCGGCCACCGAGCTTGACGGTGACGTTGTTGCACTCGGCCAGCTCGGTCAGGTTCTTTTTCCAGACATCGAATTCCTCGCTGCGGCGGCCAGCATACGGACCTATGCCGAGCGGACCGGCCATGTGATTGAGAACAATGTTGAGGTCAGGCAGTTGCCGCGCAAGCTGGGAGAGTTCGGGCAATTGCTCATGATAGACCCAGGCATCAAAGCTCAGGTTCATGTCTTCGAGGCACGAGAGTCCGGCATGAAATTCCGCTGAGCGCATCAGATGTTGCGGCGGGTTCGTATGCGCGTTGTGAATAGCGTCATCACGGTGCCAGGCGGTCGCGTATCGTATTCCGCGAAACCTTGGGCTTGCATCGACGTGCTGCTCCAGTACTTGACTGACCTCGCTACCCAACGTCAGATCCGCAAACCCGACAATTCCTTCGGCGACGTTGATACCCGAGGACTTCATTGCAGCGGTCGCGATTCGATCCACCGTTCGTGTTTCGCCGACGGGCCTCAGGTGTTGCTCAACGTTGTCGTCATCGTAGAACTGCAGGCATTCGACGAACACTGTGCGAACAATGCGGTGTCCACCGGATATGTCCTGCAGAAACTCATCTTCGAGGTAACGGCTGCCCGGATAGTGCCAGAAGTGGTGGTGCGGATCGCATATCGGGATTTCTGGCTGCAGCGCATCTTCCTGCGTCTGCTCCAACCAGCGCTGCCTGTCGTTCATGACGGTCTGAATACCGGCATCGAAATGTCGTCCGCCCAGTCCTCGAAGCCGACTTCGACGGCCAGGCCGATGTGTACGTCATCAGGATTACAGTGACTGAGCTGCGACATCATTGTTGGTCCTTCCCGAAGTTCGATCAGCGCAATGACGTACGGCACATCGTCCGCATAGGCAGGCGAAACCGGATGCCGGACGACCGTCCAGCTGCGCACGGTGCCATGACCGCTTGCCTCGACCCAGTCGGGATGCGCGGCAAGGCAGGCGCTACAAATTGTTCGCGGGTAAAACTGAAACTCTCCGCAGCCTACGCACTGCTGAATGAGCAGTTTGTGCTGCTTGCAGCCATCCCAGAACACCTGCGTCCCGGGACGCGGCAACGGCAGAAATTTCTGCGGCTGCCGACTCACAACGTTACTTCCGAGCCGAGAATCAGCGTTGCATGACTGGACATGATGCCGCCCTGGGCGTGAGCCAGCGCCGTTTCGGCGTTTGCGACCTGCGACCGCTTCGATTCGCCACGCAACTGGAACACGCTTTCAGTGAGTCCGAACATCGAACCGGGGTTGCCCGGGTGACAATACGACAGCAGACCGCCGTTGGTATTTGTCGGTAGCTGTCCGCTCAGGCCGAGTGCCCCGGATGCGACAAAAGCACCGGCTTCACCCTTGGCGCAAAAACCGAGATCTTCAAGTTCGATCAGCACAACCGGCGTGAAGCAGTCATAAATCTGCGCGACATCAATGTCCGTCGGTTCGAGTTTCGCCATGCTAAACGCTTCGCGACCGGATTCGACAGCGGCCGACGTTGTCAGACTCCTTGCCTGAGAAATGTGCTCGTGCCCATGTCCTTCGCCCATGCCAAGCAAATAGATCGGGTCGGGACGAATCCGGCGTGCGTTGTCCGCCGACGTCAGAACGATTGCCGCCCCGCCGTCGGACACCAGGGAACAGTCCAGCAGATGCAGTGGATCGGCAATCATGCGTGACGCCAACACGTCATCTATCGTAATGGCCTCGGTCATTTGTGCGCCTTGCTTTCGCGCAGCATGCTGGCGCCCGTTCACGGCGACCGCGGCGAATTGCTCCGGTGTTGTTCCATAGCGGTCCATGTGTGCCCTGGCAATCAAAGCGTAGTACGCCGGAACCGTCGGCCCGTAAGGGATTTCAAACTGCGGATGGCCGGTAGACGATTGCATGGCCATCGCCTGATCGCGTGTCATCCCTGTTCGCAGGCTGTCTGCCATGCTGATTAGTACGGTCTCGCAGATGCCTGCTGCGATTACCGCTGCGGCATTCCGAATTGCAGAAAACGTTGTGCCGCCGCCCGCATTCGCAGTCACACAATAGCGCGGGAAAATCTGCAGGTACTCGGCAATCGTCTCAGCGTGGTACATATGCGGTTCGGCCATCGACTGACACGTTACCAGTCCGTCCACCTGATCCTTGCCGATGCCGGCATCGGCAAGCGCGCGCAATGCGGCATCCACACAGAGTTCCGTCGGGCTCAGTTCGGGCACTTTTCCTACCGCGGTATCTGCCGCGCCGACGATTGCGGTCCTGCCGCGCAGGTCGAACATCAGAAAAACCGCGCGCTAGCGCGTCCCGGGGTCAGCACGGTGCCGGACTCGTCGACAATCTCAAGCGTCAACGTGACGCAGCGAAGGGACTGATCGATGGCCTCTACAGCGCCTCTGCTGATCAGAACGTCGCCCACAATAGCGGCCCGCCGGTTGGCGTACTCGAAGTTCAGCAGTCGTCCGTCCTCACCGAGCCAGTCAGTCACTGTTTGTGCCAACCAGTCGCCCATCAGGGGACCGGCAACGACCAGACCCGGATATTTTTCGACGCTAGTGGCGTAGTCGAGGTCATAGTGAATGCGATGCGCGTTCCAGAGCGCTGCGTTAAAAAGAAACTGGCCAACGATGTCGGTTTCGTAGCGGCGTTCTGGCAGGGCATCCCCGACTGCGATGTGATTAATTCTCGACATAATTTATCGAACGATTCGGGTTGCTTCTTCGGTCAGCACGACATTGCCATCTTCATCAGTGACTTCAGTCGAAACGACATAGAAGATCAGGGGCCCGCTGGAACCGACTTTCTCATAGATATCGCTCAAGGTTCGCCGCGCCGTCAGCGTCTGACCTGGCGTTATCGCCTCTTGGTACTCGAGCTTCAACGAGCCCGCCATAGCCCGCTTCAGGGGGAATTCAGGCAGCCAGCTGTCCAGACCAACACCGTCCGGCGAAAACGTGCCGCGCTCGACGATGTCCCAGAACAGCGCGACGTGAAACAGGGGAGGGGCTTCGTCGCCGTTGAGGTACTTCTCCGCTCGTTGTTCCGTTGCAACGGAATACTTCTGGATTTCGCGCCGTGTGACCAGCGCAGTACGCGGTTCCGGGGACAGTCCGATCTGCGAGCGTAATTCCTCGGTGATCAGCCCCGCCATTGCAAGGTCAGAACGATTTGTCGAGATCGAGAATGCGCTCGGCGATCTGCCAACCCGATTCTGTCTTTTGCACGCGATCTTTATAAATACCCGACGTGACGAACGCCATCTCACCGTCGGCAACCGAGGTGACTAGCAGGGTCGAAACAGCCGTTGCGTCGTCATTGCCGGCCGACTCGAAAAATACATCGCAAATGATATGTCGTCGGACATCTGTCTGCGCCGCCCAGGAGCCGTGCATGAGTTCCATGATACCGCTCCGCCCTTTGAACGGGCCTAGTTCTGTTCCGTCCGCGATGCTGACTCGCATTTCGGCATCGTCGAGAAAACAGTTTGCGAGTCCGTCCGCGTCACGAGTATCGAAGTAGTAAGCGGCTTGCCCCAGCAACTCACGAATCGCGAGCTTGTGCTTTGTTTTCACTGTTTAAGTCCTTTCGTTATTGTATTTTAGCCGTCAAAGCCCCGCCAGGTTTTTCAATTCGTCATGAAACAGTCGTTGCGCCCTGCTCAGCTTCAGACGATGATCGAAATACGCGGCGGTTCGGAGTCCGATCAAAAGCGAGTAGCCGATTTCCGCCGCATCCTCGGGTGTTTCTGCACCACCCGGTGAGTTCGTAAACAGCTCTCGCAGGTAATTCTTGCAGTAGTGGTCAAGCTTCTTCTTAAGATTGTGCAGCTCTTTGTCGTGTACAGCGACGCCGAAACACTCCAGCATAAAACCGATTTCCGAGCGCGTAATTCCCTTGCCCGCAAAAAATAGTTCTGCCAGCAGGTCGACCTGTCGTTCCTGAGGTTCCGACTTGAACCCTTCGAGCCTTTCGATGATTGTCTGCGCAACATTCTGGAAGTAGTGCTCCAAAATGGCGTCTTTGCCAGAGAAGTAGTACAGCAAATGGCTTGCCGTCATACCTGACCCTCGCGCGACGTCGCGCAGCGTCGTTTTGGCGTAACCCCGTTCGATGATGCATTCGTGAAATGCCGCCAGGATCTGCTGGCGTCGTTTGCCGCCCCGAGTTACCGGCAAGATTTTAGAACTGTCGCTGGATTTCATCTTGTTGTGAATTCTCGCACAGAATCGATGTGATTTTTATTGCCGAAGCAATCTGTTTACAGCTTGCTTGATTCTCCGCCGTCTATGACAAAAACACTGCCGCTCACGAAGTCCGAAACCGGGGACGCCAAATAGCAAATCATCGGCCCGATCTCCTCAATCTGCCCCATACGTTTTGACGGAATTTTCGCTATACGTCGGGACAGAATTTCCGGAGACTCCAGGACCGCCTTCTGTGCGTCAGTGGCGAACGCTCCCGGCGCGATAGCATTAACCTGTACGTTGTGGCGCGCCCACTCAGCGGCGATCGCCTTGGTGAATTGTAGCAGCGCGCCTTTGGACGAGGAATAGGCTGCCAACAACGGTTTACCGAGAATTCCCGACGTTGACGCGATGTTGATGATCTTGCCCGATCCCTGCTCGGTCATGTAGCGCCCGGCTGCTTTTGTCAGCATTGCAGGCGCGGTAACGTTGACCGCAAAGACAGCATCCCAAACAGCGTCGTCCTGTTCGAGGAAGCGGCCGGCCGGCGCAATACCCGCGTTGTTGACGACGATGTCGAGTCGGCCGAATTCTGCAATTGCCTTCTCCGGCAACGACGTCACCGCATCGATGTCCTTGAGATCGCACGGGCAGGCCCGAATCTGATCGGGGTTTTCCTTTTGCAGGTTCTGCAGTTCATCTGCAGACCGGGCCACGGCCAGGACGCTGCATCCAGCGGCGACCAGGGATCTGGCGGCCGCAATTCCCAGACCTCGGCTCGCGCCGGTAACGACAGCGACCTTGCCGTCGAGCTGATAGTCCATCAGTCCACCAGCTCGCCGAGCATTTTTGCGATTCCCTGACGTAGCACTTCAGAGGACCCTTCGTAGATTCGCATCGGCCGTGCCTGCCGATACAGGCGTTCGATCTTGCTGCCTTTGATCAACCCGAATCTCCCCATAACCTGAACAGAACGATCAACGACTCGCGATGCGATCTCGCTGGCGCCCAGTTTCGCCATCGACGACTGATGGATGTTCGCGACTGAATCGACACAGGCGAGATGTGCGGCCCGATAGGCCATGAGTCTTGCCATTTCAATTTCCGTCCAGCTATCGGCCAGCATCTGTGCGACCGGACCCAGACGAATGAGTGGTCGGCCGAATTGTACGCGACTGCGAGTGTGCCGCACCGCTTCTTCCAGCGCGGCTTGCGCCAGACCTACTGCCGCACCTGCGACAGAAACGCGGAACACACCGAGCGTCGCAAGGACGAAGTTCATTCCATCTCCGCCCTCGCCAAGACGGGCGTCGACGGGAACCCGCACCTGATCAAAATTGACTTCGCCCATGACGTGTGGAGCGATGATTTCCGGTGTTGGCGATACGCTGATACCGTCTGTGTCGGCCGGTACGAGAATCATGGAATACGCATTATCGTCCCGAGCAAAGACGATAAAATAGGAGGCGACCTCGGCGTTGGATATAAATGACTTGGCACCGTTGAGCACCAGCTCATTGCCCTCCCGGCGGATCTCCGTAGTGATCGATTTCAGATCGGAACCGGTATCGGGTTCCGTCAGTGCCAGGGCGGGCAGGCACTCTGCGCTGGCAATCTTCGGCAGCCAACGGTTTTTTTGCTCATCCGAACCGCCGAGACTGATGGCATAACTGCCAATTCCCTGCATTGCGAACAGCGAGTCCACCTGACAACAGCTGGCCATCAGCGCTTCCCTGACAACGCAAATCGACAAGGGATCGAGATTGTCGTCGATGCCGCCGTATTGTGCGGGGACCATCAGCCGAGTCAGTTCGCTGTTTCGCAATGCGTCGAGGACGCCGGTATGCACTTCACTCATCTCATCGGATTCAGCCGCCAGATGTTCGATTGAACGGGCAAACTCGCGCGCCTGCCGCTGAATGTTCAGGTACTTGTCCTGCAATTCGAAATTCATTGTCATTAGCGTCGGCCGGCCCTAGTCCTGGCTGGCGCGTCCCTCAAACTGCGGCCGTCGTTTTTCCATGAAAGCTGACGCTCCCTCGATCATGTCCTTGGATCCAATCGCCTGCACCAGCATACCGAGGCCGCTAAGGTAGGATTCGCGGCACTGGTTCCACCAGACGTTCGAACTGACCTTGGCAATCTCCAGATAACGCGGGCTCATATATAGCAGCTCATCTGCCCAGCGCGTCACTTCGTCTTCAAGTTCGTCGGCTGGTGCGACGCCGTTAATCAAGCCCATTTCCAGGGCTTTGTCGGCAGGATAGCGGCGACACATGAACGCAATTTCCTTGGCGCGCTTTTCACCCACCGCCATCGTCAGGAAATTGGTACCACCGAGCACCGGCGCACTGCCAACGCGAACGCCGGTCTGTCCGAATGTCGCTTTCTCCGAAGCGATAGCCAGGTCGCAGGCAACCACCAGCTCATTTCCACCACCTGCCGCCGCGCCATTGACCGCAGCGATAACCGGGCGGGGGCTGGTTCGGATCGCCTCGTAGAGTTTCAGTGAACCGTAGAACATCTTGCGCAGTTCGGCCGGATCGGGGTCGCTCAGATTGGCGAGGAAGCCGCCGGCACAAAATGCCCGGCCGTTGCCTGTCAAGACGATAACGCCGGCATCGGCCGCGTCTTCTATCGCCCGAATTAACTCCTCCGCCATTTTTCCGTCATAGGCGTTCATACGGTCGGGGCGGTTCAACCTGATCCACTCGACCTCACCCTTGCGTTCCACTTGGATGTCAGACATAGGCTCCTCAATCAATCGATTATTCAGTCGGATTTGCGTCTGCCAAAGCTCTTTTTTGCCCGCAGATCACGGCATTGCATTGGCTTGACAGTAAATCACATTCTGTGGAATTATTGAACAAAGTTCAAGTTCTAAAAATACCGGACCAAGTCGCGCTTACTGTGATTGGTTCTTTAGCGCATTCAACCGAAATCTCCAACGGGGTGGACATCGATGGGTCAATGGGACGACAAGTTTGAGCGACATGCGCGGAAGTGGGATAGCTGGAATATGCAGGAGTATTCTCAGCACGATCGCATTCTCCCAAAAATAATCGAAGACAAGGCACGGCGGCATCCAAACCACGTCGTTTTTCAGTTCAGGGATGACCCGATCACGTTCGAAGAGCTGAATGCTCGTATCAATCAGGCGGCTAACGGCTTCCTGGAAATCGGCGTCAAGCATGGCGACAAGGTCGCCATCATGATGCCGAACAATCCGGAATTTCTTTACGTCTGGTTCGGTCTGAACAAGATCGGCGCCTGCGAGGTACCGGTCAATGTCGCGCTGAAAGGGCAGGGACTTGCCTACCAGATGGTGCAATCCGATTGTGTCGCGCTGGTGGCCGATCTTGAATACCTCGATCGTCTCGAAGGTGTCGCTGGTGACCTGGATGCGATCCGGCAGATTGTTTACACAGACAGTGGAGGCAGCGGTCAGGCTATGCCGTCCTGGCCGAGTTTCGAGCATATGACGTATACCGAATTTTCCGACCGACCGGACACGACTCCTGACGTAGCGGTTCACTACAATGACCTGGCATCGATCCTGTATACCTCGGGCACCACGGGCGTCTCCAAGGGTGTCATGTTCAGTCATCACTACTGGTACGACATCTGGGCGGAGTCGGTAAAATACTCGCGTTATACAGAAGACGATGTGTTGTATACGGGTTTGCCATTTTTCCACGGTAATGCACAGGGCATAACGCTAGGACCGGCGATACTGGCCGACGCCAAGGCCGTTATCGTTGACCGTTTTTCTGCGTCACGACTGTGGGACGACTGCCGGCGTTGGGAGTGTACCGAGGCCAATTACATCGGCGGCATCATTCCGATACTTCTCAAGCAGGAAGAACGTGACAACGACGGCGACAATCCCATTCGACTGATGGTAGGTGCCGCGGCACCGCAAGACGAGTGGCACGCGTTTCAGGATCGGTTCAACACCAAGATCCTCGAAGTGTATGGAATGACCGAATGCTATTGTTGCCTCGTGAGTCCCTACGACGAACCACGCGCGGGCGCCTGTGGGAAGACGATTACGGGCTGGGATGTGCGCATCGTCGACGACGATGACAACGAATGCAAACCCGGCAGCCTCGGTGAGTTCATCGCCCGTTCCAACAAGATGTTCGTCGGCACGACCGGTTACTATGACAAGCCCGAAGCGACGCTGGAGTTGTTTAAGAACGGCTGGATTCATACCGGCGATCTCGGACGCATGGACGACGACGGCTACTTCTTTTTCGTCGATCGCAAGAAACAGGCGATACGCCGTCGCGGCGAGAACATCTCTTCGTTCGAGGTTGAGTCGGTCATCTCGGCTCATGAGGACGTGCTCGAGTCTTGCGTTGTCGGCGTCCCTGCGGATGTGGGCGAGGAAGAAGTCAAAGCGGTGGTAGTGCTCAAGGATGGACGTACGGTGACCGAGGAAGAATTGATTCGCTGGTGCGAACCGCGACTGGCGTATTTTTCCATTCCGCGATACGTCGCGATTCGCGACTCGATGCCGAAAACACCGAGCGAGCGGGTCGAGAAGTTTAAGCTCAAAAATGAAGGCATCACTGATGACTGCTGGGATCGTGAGGCCGCGGGTATCAAATTAGCGAGGTAACATGATGGGCAACGGACCTGAGAGTCTCACACGACGACAGCTACTGGCAGGTGCCGGGGCCGCTATGGCATCGGCGGGAGCGATAGCGCTACCGTCGCGCAAAGCAATTGCTGCCTACGACTGGCACCACGAAACAGACATTCTGGTTGTTGGCAGTGGCGTCGGTGCGTCGACCGCCGCTATTACTGCTCACGACAACAAAGATGCGGTCCTGATGATCGAGAAAGCCGCGTTCCTCGGCGGGACGTCCATGAAGTCGGCGGGTGTTTTGTGGATTCCAAATAACTTTACACTGCGTGACAGGGGCATCGACGACCGTCGGGACGACTGTGTCCGCTATCAGGCGCGGTTTTCGTACCCGGAGCGCTTTGACGCAACGGACGAAAACCTGGGAATCAGTGAGCAGGAGCTCGCCTTGCTGGAGGCGTTTTACGACAACGCGTCGGATGCGGTCGATGCGCTTCGCGGCAGCGATAGTCTCAATGTTGCAGAATGGCGCATGTACGCGATCGACCGTCCGGCAACCGATTATCTCGATCACGTGCCCGAAAACAAGGTCTCCGCAGGACGGGCGCTTGGACCGATTAAAGCCGACGGTACGATGGGCCTCGGCGCAGAACTTATGACCCAGCTCGGGGCGGCAGTTCAGCGCCGTAGTATTCCAGTCCTGTTGAATCACCGGGCAGCCAAAGTGATTCAGGACGGCGAAGGTCGTGTGATTGGCGTCCAGGCAGAAATGAATGGCGAGGACGTCAATATAAAGGCGTCGAAAGCCGTCATTTTTGCGACCGGTGGTTACGCTCACAACCCGGAGTTACTCGATCGCTATCAACCCATGCGGTTTTACGGATCCTGTGCCATGCCGGCGGCCGAAGGTGATTTTCTGTCCATCGCGTCGGCTGCGGGCGCGAAGCTAGGCAACGTTGGCGGAGCATGGCGAACCCAGGTTCTTTTCGAAGAGGCGCTCAATAATCGGCTGCTGGCTGGCGGCGTCTTTTACCCGCCAGGCGACTCGGCCATCCAGGTCAATAAATACGGTGTTCGTGCAGTCAACGAGAATCGGAATTACAACGATCGCACGGAGGTACACGGTTTATACGATTCGTCGGAGGCCGAGTATCCGAATCAACTCATGTTCATGGTTTACGACGGGCGAACAGCCGGCGCGTTTGCCGGCGCTTATCCGTTGCCCGCCGACCCGACGGGATCGCCCTTTGTGTTGAGTGGCGAGACCTTGCAGGAGTTGGCTGCCGCGATTCAGGGTCGACTGGAGCAAGTCGGATCCAGCACGGGCGGGCTGAGTCTTGACCCGGCTTTTGCCGATAATTTGCAAACGACAATCGAACGCTTCGATGGATACGCGAAGAGCGGCGTCGACAAAGATTTTCATCGTGGCAAGAATGCCTACGACAGTGAATGGCATGCGGTGTTCTCACCGATGGCCGCGGACACCGACTGGCCAAAAAATCCGCATCCGTCAGTGACGATGCACCCGTTCAGCGGTGAGGGTCCTTACTACGCCATCATACTGGCAGCCGGTGCACTGGATACCTGTGGTGGGCCTGTTATCGATGCGAGCGCGCGAGTACTCGACAATACCAACCAACCAATCCCTCGCCTGTATGGCGCCGGGAACTGTATTGCAAGTCCCTCGGGTGACGCTTATTACGGTGCGGGCCATACCCTCGGAATGTCGATGACATTCGGGTACATAGCAGCCAATGCGGCTAACGGTGAATCATCGTCATGAGTGCGAACGTTGAGGAACTGCTGCGTCGTGTCGATGAACTCGAGAGCCGTGCAGCGCTGCGCGACCTGGTCACCGACTATTGCCGTGGATTCGACAGCCACAACTGGGATCAATTCATCTCGATCTGGCACGAGGATGCGATCTGGGAAATCGGGCCGCCGTTCGGTACCTTCGAGGGACATGCGGGAATACGCGAGGCTGTTTTCGATGTCCTCTATCCTGCCTGGCGAGAAACGCATCACCTGTCGAGCAACCTGAAGCTGACTTTCGACGGTTCCGACAACGCGCAGGGTATCTGCGACGTCGATTGCATGGGTGCCACGGCCGACGACATCGTGCAGATGATCTCGGCAACCTATCGCGACGATTTCGAGCGGCGCGATGGCGTCTGGAAAATCGCGAAACGCAACGTTGTCATCCACTATTTCAATCCCATTCCGGGTGCGGAGATGGCAGCACCGACGGCTTGACGCGCTGTGCAAGAATCATGATTGGCAACAGTGAATAGCCCGAGTCCAGGTCGACTCGACGGCAAAATCGCGGTCGTGACCGGTTCCGGAAAAGGCATTGGCGAGGCGATCGCCCGACATTTCGCGACTCTCGGAGCCACAGTCATCGTGAACGCGCGCAGTGCGGTCGATGTACAGGCTGTGAGCGGCGGGCTTGTCGATCAAGGTTGGAAGTCGCACGGAATTGTTGCCGATATTGGGCAAATCGACGGCGTGAGATCTTTGATTTCGGGTACGGCCGATCTGTGCGGCGGCCTCGATATTCTCGTTCACAACGCCGGTATTTTTCCCTATGCACCCATCGAGGACATGGAAGATTCGTCTTGGCAAAAAGTGATCGATATCAACCTGACCAGCGCGTTTCGACTCAGCAAGGCGTGTTTACCATTGATGCGCGAACGCGGCGCCGGCCGCATTCTTTTTACGTCGTCCATCCAGGGCAATCGGGCTGCCGTACCTGGTTGTGCGCACTACGCCGCATCGAAAGCCGGACTCACCGGCTTCGTGAAATCGGCCGCACTGGAATTTGCGCGCGACAAAATTACAGTCAATGCCGTGGAGCCAGGCCTGGTGCTGACGGCAGGAGTTGGGGAAGCAATCGCTGCGGATCGCCGCGAGAAGATGGCCGCTAGCGTGCCGCTGCGACGCTGGGGAAGCGTGGAGGAGGTTGCCGCGGCGATGAGTTTTCTCGCTGATGACAGTGCCGGCTACATCACCGGTCAGACACTCGTGATAGACGGCGGTGCAACTCTGCCCGTTTTTCGCAGCTGACTCTTATGCAGGACAAACTGGCTGCGGTTTCAGACGCTATCGGACTAATCGACGACGGCGATGTTGTCGCATTACAGAACATGGCGACGCAGGCGGCGCCCATGGCGCTCGTGCGAGAAATGATTCGCCAGGAGAAACGGGAGATAGGGCTCGTTGTTCTGGTCGGCGGAATCGCCGTGGATTGGCTCGCCTGCGCAGGTGTTCTCAATCGCTTGATTGGCGCCGCGGTCAGCATGGAGCAATTCGGCTTATGCCAGCAGTACCGTCGACGTGTACAAAATGGCGATATTCGCGTTGAGGAGCTATCGGAGTCCTTACTCAATGCCCGGCTTGGAGCGGGCGCGCGACAGTTGCCTTTCTTACCCAGCCGTGGCGCCATCGGCAGCGACCTGATTGCCGCAAATCCCGACAACCTGACCTATATTGACGACCCGTTTGGTGGCCGCCCGGTGGTCGCTTGCCGGGCTTTGCGTCCGGATGTCACGTTGATTCACGCGCACCGAGCCGACCGGTACGGCAATGTGCAGATGGAACCCACCGCTATGTGGCCCGATATTGCGATCATGCCGAAAGCCGCGCGGAAAGTGATCCTTAGTGTTGAGGAAATAGTTGACAGCGAGGCGCTTAGGCAAAGCCCCGAAAAGACAATTTTGCCGGGGTTTGCTATCGATGCCGTCGTGGAGATTCCGTACGGCGCTCATCCGACCTCCTTATTCCCGTACTACAGCTACGACAAACAGATGCACGAGGACTGGGTTTCGGTCTCGCGTGATGCCGACGCCGCAGGCGCGTTTTTGGCTCGTCACGTGGTTGTGCCTGCAACACAGGCTGACTACGTGCAAGCAAATGGCGGGCAGCAAATGACACGCCGAATCCGGACGTCGGAAGTGCCCGAATGAGCAGCCACTGGCAGACCAGTCCACCTGCGCCGGAATACAGCATTGACGAATTGATGATCGTAACGCTGGCCGATTTTTTTCAGAACGGACAACAGGTTTGCAATGGCATGGCATCGTTCGTTCCGGTTGCCGCGTTCATGCTGGCACGCAAGACACACGCGCCGGAGCTCATCTGGTTTGCGAGTTCGATCGGCCTGGATCCACGTCCGAACAGCATTCCTGCATCCACACTGGAGGCGGCTCTTTGGCGAGACTCGATTATGTATCTGGACCAGTATCGGGACTTCTGGGACCTGGTACAGGACGGTCGCTGGATCAGCGATTTCTGCGTCGGTGCCGCACAAATCGATCGATTCGGCAATGCGAATAACTCTGTCATTGGCGATGACTACCATGCGCCGAAAGTGCGACTGCCGGGTACGGCGGGCCTCGCCGACATGTGTTCGATCGGCAAGAACCTGTATTTCTGGGTCCTGGATCATTCACCGCGCAGTCTGGTTGAGCGAGTTGACTTTGTATCCGGTGCCGGGTGGTTGGGTGGTTCGGATGAACGCGAACGCCAGGGCCTCACCGGCGGCCCGGTGGTTGTCGTCAGCAATCTCGCCACTATGGATTTCGAACCGGACAGCAAACGGATGCGTCTGAAGTCGGTGCACCCGGGTGTCAGCGTTGAGCAGGTTCAAAACGCCACGGGTTTCGAATTATTGCTCCCCGACACTGAGGTCGCCGAAACGCGACCGCCGAGCGCAGAGCAGGTCAGACTGATACGGCAGGAGATTGACCCGAACCAGGTGTGCAAGCGGGGTCTGAGCGAGAATTCAGCAACGTCAGTCGGGTAGCCGAAACACGTATAGCGCGTTGCCACCACTTGGTTGAAAAATTTCCGGTGCCTGCTTGGCGGTCAGCAATTTGAAAACGCCCATGCCGGTCTGGACGGCGACATACTGTACACCGTCTACTTCGTAGCTGACCGGGTAGCCGTGCAGGCCGGCGCCCAGCCGGACCTTCCACAGCTCTTCGCCCGTTTCCGAGTCGAAGGCCTTGAACCATCGATCCATGTCACCAATGAAAGTCAGGCCACCTGCCGTTGTGAGCGCGCTGGTAAGGAACATGGCACGTTGGGTGTGGTTCCACTTTTGTTGCAATGTAGAAAGGTCATAAGCAGCCAACCGACCCAACATTCCGTTCGCTTCCGGCAATGGGTACACGCGCGACTCGCCGCCATAACCACCGCCGCCGTCTGTCATATCAACATCGCGGCCGGTCATTTCCACACACAGCTGATGTAGGGGAATGATCATCACTTGTTGTGCAGGATCGTAGGCCGATGCCTGCCAGTTGTGGCCACCGTAAATACTCGGGCACACATCCACGGGTTCGTTGACCTTCGCGTCGACAATGTCCTGGCGGTAAGTGACTCGCCCTTGTTCCCTGTCGATGTTCGAGAACAGCGTCTGACGCATGGTTTCGGTCAGTTCGACGAATGCCCCCGACTCGCGATCCAGCACCCACAGAATGCCGTCCTTGCCAACGGTGACCAGCCTTTTGTGGCCATCGATGTCGACGAGGACGCGCTCGAATCCCACTTCCATATCGAGCGTTTCTCCGGCGATATGCTGAAAGAACCAGCGTATCTCACCACTTTTCGGGTCCAGCGCGAGCGTAGAATTTGTGTACAGCGCGGCATCGTTCGGTGACATACCACGACTGGCAGCAACCCATGGTTTGGCTTGTGCCGTGCCAATATAAAACAGGTCCGTTTCCGGGTCGTAGCTGCCCGGCATCCACGTGTCGCTGCCGGCACGAAGGTGCTTTGGCAGGTCCGCCCAGCTATCGCCGTGCGCTTCGCCGGGTAGCGCAATCGTGGAGGTGCGCCAGAGCTCCCTACCGGTGTCGGGGTCGTGTCCCGTGATAAAGCAACCTTCTTCTTTGTATCGCTCACAACCATTGATGCCGCTGATCACGACCCCATTGGCGACGGTTGGTCCGCTTGTGTGTGTAAATCCTTTCGTCCAATCTGCCTTGACGGTCTTCCAGAGCTGTTCCCCGGTCCGGGCATCGACGGCGACAATGGCGGCATCGTAGGTCGCCATGAACAGTTTGTCCTGATAAATGGCGATAGACCGGGTGGGTCCGCCGAGTGTCTGGGAAGCGGACTCATAGGTGTTCTCGTACTCCCAAATGACCTCACCGGTGGCCGCGTCCAGAGCCTGAATAACATTTTGCGGATGCGTCAGATACATGACGCCATCGTGAATCAGCGGTGTGCCTTGATTGCTGCCGTCCCGCATTGTCATTACCCAGGCAAGATTCAAACGCTCGACGTTGTTGCTGTTGACCTGGTGCAGCGGGCTGAATCCCCAACCGTCCAGGGTTCGGCGCCAGCTCAGCCAGTCGCCGTCGGGCGGTTCTGCGAGCATTTCTTTGCTAACCAGGCGAAAATTTTCGACGCTCTTGTTGACGAATCCGGAGGCCTGGCGCGCCGCCTCTGCGATACCTTCTGCACCTTGCCAGCTTTGTGCGTTGTCGTCAGCCGCCAACGCATCTTCGGGATTCCAGTCATCGCCGTACAGAAGCTCGCCAACGCTGGCATCGGCATCCAGTGCCCTGGTGAATTCAATGGCGTTTTGCTGCAAGGCGTAGACGCTGACGTCAGTCGCTTCCGCGGCGCTAAGCGTACCGGGATTGCCGGCGGGCATGCTGGCAATGACGAGCTCGAGGTATTCTCTGACGCCCCGGTTGCCCCACATGTTGATAAACACGGTGCCGGACAACTCTGTTCCATGGGCGCTGCCCTGGAAGTTTGCGCCATGACACTCGGCACACTGGGCGTCGTAGATTGTGCGACCGCTGGATGGTTCCCCGGCCGCACCGCACACTTGGGAAAATAGCGCGAGCGGCAATAAAACTACTATCGAAGTCAGATTACGAATCATTGCTAACTCTCTGTTTTTTATTATAAAAGCAACTAATGTACAGACTCAACGCTGGCGCAGACTCAGGCCATATCGGCTCGATGCCGACTCAGATCCCCGATCAGGTCTGGCGAGATCCGCCTGCTGGCAAAACGCCAGGCACCGTCCGACTTCTCGAAGGTATCGTGATAGTGACCCATGAAGATCGCCTGCAACGGGAAGTCAGGCGGCAACGATTGGAATACTGTTATGTAGCTTTGGGCACGGGCGGAATCTTCGCTGTCGGCGATGTCTAATTGCACATTGCTGAGTACGTGTTTGGTGTTTGGTTTACCGTCGTACAGGGTCACATTGTCCAGCATTCCGCGTACTGCCTCTGCCCCCTGCAACGGGCCATAAGGATCGCCGATGATTTCGAAGCTGCTGTTGGCGAACAAGCTGGCGAATCCATCGAAATCCCCCTGATCAACCGCGTAACAGTATTCGTTCATCAGTTTCTCTATTGCGTGTTGTGCTGAATTCACATTTAGCTCCTTTTAGACATTTACAGTGCTGCTATGACATTCGCAGCCCTGCATCGAGGCGAATCGTTTCGCCATTGATGTAGGCATTGTTAACTACGTGCTGTGCCAGGGCGGCAAATTCCGTTACGTCGCCAAGCCGCGACGGGTTCGGAATAGTCTTCGAAAGACTTTGCTTTGCCTCATCCGAAATGCCCTTCAGGATCGGAGTCTCAAACAGTCCCGGCGCGATGCTGACGACTCGAATGCCGTAATAGGCCAGATCCCTGGCCACGGGCAGTGTCAGACTGATAATACCGCCCTTGCTCGCCGCATAGGCTGCCTGGCCTTTTTGACCTTCGTACGCGGCGATAGAAGCCGTGTTGATAATGACGCCTCTTTCGCCGCTCTCGCCTGGATCGTTCAAGGCCATTTTTTCCGCGGCCTGGGACATAACGTTAAAGGTACCGATCAGATTAATGTTCAAAACGTCGCGGAACAGGTCCATCGGGAATCGCCCTGTTTTGCCAAGGAGCTTCGTCGCGCCACCACCGCGTCCAGCGCAATTCACACAAATATCGATGCGGCCGAAAGTCTCGATCACCTGATCGATGGCTGCGCCAATCATGGCGTCTTCGGCAACATCCACATGGCAATAGATCGCACTTTTGCCCAGCTTGTCAGCGAGGGATTGGCCCTGTTCCTGGTCACGATCGAAAATCGCGACGCTTGCCCCAGCCGCAGAAAACCGTTCGATAGTGGCGCGCCCAAGGCCCGATGCTCCGCCAGTCACGATTGCAACTTTCTTCTCCAGTTCCATTTTCAGGCCCCCGGGCCGCATCATTTTTGAACTAAATACAAATTCTATGATAGCTTAACGCGTCTTGAACAAGCCAGTATTTTTGCCGCTGGCCGCCTATTGTCGTTGCTGGTCAATGTCGCCACTCACCCACCAGGACCTAGCCAGATCTATGCAAGAAGCCTACGTCTATGACCACCTGAGAACGCCACGCGGAAAAGGTCGTGCCGACGGCGCATTGCACACGGTGTCACCGGTTAATTTGCTGGCCCAGGTGCTCGTCAGTCTGCGCGATCGAAATGAACTCGATACGTCTCTGGTCGAAGATGTCATAGCGGGATGCGGCTCGCCGATCGGCGAGCAGGGAAGTGCGATCGGTCGCAGTGCCGTACTGGCGGCTGATTACGCAGAAACTACGCCAGGTCAGCAGATTCACCGGTTTTGCTCATCGGGCCTCGAGGCTGTCAATCTCGCTGCTGCGAAAGTTTCGGCTCAGCAATGCGATCTGGTGGTGGCTTGCGGGGTTGAGAGTATGTCGCGGATTCCTATCGGTTCGTCAGGCGGTGCCTGGTCTTCCGACCCGGAACTTGCCGACAAGATACATTTCGTACCGCAAGGTATTGCGGCCGATCTGATCGCCAGTCTGCACGGTCATACGCGCAGCGATCTGGATGCGTACGCGGTGGAGAGCCAGCGGCGCGCGGCTGAAAGTTGGGACAAAGGATACTTCGCTGCCTCGGTGGTGCCGGTCGTCGATGAAATCGGCATGCCATTGCTCGATAAGGACGAAGCGATTCGGGCAGAGAGCAACCAGGAGAGCCTCGGCAAGCTCAAACCCGTGTTCACCGAACTCGGCGAAATGGGATTCGATCGTCAGGCGATTCTCAAGTATCCGCAACTGGCTCGCATCGAGCACGTCCATAGCGCTGGGAACTCCAGTGCTATTGTCGACGGCGCGGGCGCGGCCCTGGTCGGCAGCAAAGAGGTGGGGCAAAAACTGGGGTTGGAACCCCGTGCGAGAATCCGTGCGTGCGCATCCGTCGGCACGGATCCGACGGCGATGTTGACAGGTCCCACACCGTCCGCGCAGCAGGTGTTGGCCAAGGCCGGAATGCATCGCAGTGATATCGATCTGTTCGAACTCAACGAAGCTTTCGCCTCGGTCGTATTGCTTTTTATGGAGGAAATGGACGTGCCGCATGAACAGATCAACGTGAACGGCGGCGCGATAGCGATGGGACACCCGATTGGTGCAACAGGAGTCATGATACTGGGAACGGTACTCGACGAACTGGAGCGGCGCGGGGAAGGAACCGCGCTGGTCAATCTCTGTGTGGGTGCCGGGATGGGCACGGCGACGATCATCGAGCGCATCTGATATGAATAAGCCACTGAGTGAAGCAAATTCCCAAACGCTGCCTGTGTTCGAGACAATGCAGTATCGAGTCAACGCTAATCGCGTTGCTGTTATCACGATCGATGTACCTGGCAGCAGTGTTAACGTGCTCACACCGGAGCTGCATAGAGAGGTCGCCGAAGTGTCGGCGTTGCTGGCGGCAGACGACAGCGCTATCGGCGCTGTTCTGCATTCCGGTAAAGCCGGTTTTCTGGCCGGAGGAGACCTAAAGCGTATTGTCAGCTACTACGACATGCATCGCACAGCGGAGGAAGCCTACGAACAGTCGCGTACCTTTACTCGCTCACTGCGTCAGCTTGAAACCTGTGGAAAGCCCGTAGTGGCAGCCATAAACGGTTCTGCCCTGGGTGGCGGTCTCGAACTGGCACTGGCCTGTCATCATCGTGTGGTGGTCGATGACGACTCCGTGCTGCTCGGTTTGCCCGAAGTAACACTTGGCCTGCTGCCGGGCGCGGGGGGTACTCAGCGTTTGCCTCGCCTTATCGGTTTGCAAAAGGCGACGTCGCTCATATTGGAAGGATCGACCATGTCGCCCGCGGATGCGCTGAACCTTGGATTAATCGACGAACTTGCTGCTGCCGACGAATTGCTTGATGTTGCGGAAAAACGAGTGCAGGAACACGCTGATGCCGCACAACCCTGGGACCGGCGAGGTTTCAGGGTGCCTGGTGGATCGAAACTCAATGACATGAGTATTGGTCGACTGTTTCAAATCACGACGGCAAAGGTCGGTACGAAGTATCGACACAACTATCCGGCACCGATCGCGGCATTACGGTGCTTGTTCAATGGTACGACTGTGAACTCGATCGATCAGGGTCTTCGAATCGAGTCACGCGAATTCTCGGCGCTGACCCGCAATCCCGTTGCCCGAAATATTGTCCGCACACTGTTTATCAACAAGCGAGCGAGGAAGTTCAAAAAAGAGAACGCTGATCGCGACCTTGTCGATGCTTGCCAGCAGGCCTGTGCGGACGAGGCGCAACGAATGTTGAAGCAGGGATTGAGTGTCGCGCTGATCGCGAACGCGGCCTGGGCCGCCGGGATGGAGAACGTTCCTGCCGGTCTTTCGCCGAGCGATACCGGAGCAGTTGGCGCGTCGCCGCGCAATCCAGAGGATTTCGGAGACCTGAAGAACCGCTTGCTGGCAATTCAGAGCCTGGTGGCAGCAGAGCGTTGGGCTGACGACGATCTGGACGCGGTCACAGCGGATCTTTCGTCGCTGCTGGTGGGTGACTTTCCTTCGTATACCGGTGGCGTGATGTCGTACGTCGACACAATGGGTTTGAATAAATTCATCGCAATGTGCGATCGCTTCGCAGCAGAGTTTGGAGAACAATTCGACGTCAGCGATGCCCTGCGAGTACGCGCGAATTTGAACACGCAAATATACGAACGAGATTCGTAACAACCGCGTCATGCGGAATCGATGGGGAGAGAAAGCTTGAACAAGAATGTCGGCGTGGTTCTCTTTGCGATTGTGTTTGTCGCCTGCGGGAAAGAATCAAAACCGATGCTCGATGCGGTGGTTGACGCCGATGCCAAGGCAGTCACTGGAGAATCGGCCTATCTGGAGAATTGTGCGAGCTGTCACGATCAGGCCGTCTACAAGGCCCCGAGCCGATTGTTCATCAGTGCGATGGGGCCAAGGAATATTCTCGCGGCAATGAACAGCGGACCAATGATGGAGCAGGCGTCGGCTCTGGATGAGGACGCGCGGAAATCTGTTGCCGAGTTCCTGACTGGCGTGCATCCGGACAACATGCCAGCCGACGTCGAAGCACCGAATTGCGATGATCAGCATGGTTTCGATCCGCAGAGTACGCCGGTATCCGTAGGCTGGGGCGTCGATCACTCAAATACGCGGTTTCAGCCGTCGGCTTCTGCTGGAATTTCTGCAGAGGACATCGCTGGCCTGGAGGTCAAGTGGGCGTTTGCCTACCCGAATGCAATCAAAGCGCGCTCACAACCAACATTCGGTGGTGGCGCAATCTACTTCGGCGCGCCCGACGGAGCGGTACGCGCGCTGGATGCAGAGACCGGCTGTCTGCGATGGACGTTTCGGACGACGGCAGAGATTCGTACAGCACTCGTCATTTCACCGTGGGATGCGGAGGATAAGGACCCGCAACCAAGCTTGTACTTCGCGGACCTTTTGGCGCGAGTGTATGCACTCGATGCAAGGAGCGGCGAAATGCTCTGGATGACCAAGCTGGACGATCATCCGGATGCGACGGTGACGGCATCGGCGGCTCTGGCCGATGGGCAGCTATACGTGTCGGTGTCTTCACTGGAAGTCGTATCGGCGGCAAATCCCAACTATGAGTGTTGCACGTTCAGAGGATCTGTCGTTGCACTCGATGCCGCAACAGGTGAAATCAACTGGAAGAGCTACACGATTGAAAACCAGCCAGTCGAGTCGGGAACGACGGTTGCCGGAACTCGTATGCTGGGTCCGTCAGGTGCGCCGATATGGAACAGTCCGACCATCGATCTGGGGCGCAATCGCCTCTACGTCGGCACGGGCGAAAATTACTCTTCACCGGCTGATGGAAATTCCGACGCGATAATCGCGTACGATCTCGATAGTGGCGAAAAACTCTGGGTCAGCCAACAGACGGCAGGAGATGCCTGGAACGTCGCTTGCCTGATCGAGGGGATCGAGGATCATTCTAACTGTCCGGTCGAAAACGGCCCTGACTACGACTTCGGAGCGTCCGTGATGCTGGTGTCTCACGGCAGCGGCCGCGACATTGTTGTTGGGGGGCAAAAGTCCGGCAACGTTATGGGTGTCGATCCTGAGTCCGGAGATACTCTCTGGAGTACCAAAGTCGGCCGCGGCGGTGTGCAGGGTGGCGTTCACTTCGGCATGGCGAGCGAGGGCGATCGCGTCTTTGTGCCCATTAACGATATGTACTATGCCGTCGACGATGATCGTTACGGTGCCGACGAGCCGGTCAGGCCCGGCCTGTACGCAATTGATGCCGAAGACGGTGAACGGGTCTGGTCTGCGCCGGCACCTGATGTCTGTGGTGATCTGGCGTACTGCGACCCCGGTATTTCGCAGGCGATATCTGCCATTCCCGGTGCCATCATTGCGGGCCACCTCGATGGGCGCTTGCGTATTTACTCGAGCACTGACGGCAGCATGATGTGGGAGCTCGACACGCTACGCGAATTTGACACCGTGTCAGGGGAGGTTGCACGCGGCGGTTCATTCAGTGGCGGCGGCACAATCGTTGCCGATGGAATGATATTCGCCAACTCCGGCTACGGTATTTACAACCACATGCCAGGCAATGTACTGCTGGCGATCGGGCCCGCCGATACTGACTAGAGTCCAAGTTCCTCGCGAATCTGGTCTTGCAGGCGAAACTTCTGAATCTTCGTCGATGAGATTGGCCACTCATCTACAAAACGAACGTAGCGAGGAATCTTGAAGCCTGCGATCTTGCCTTTGCAAAACTGGATAAGCTCGTCCTCGCTTGCTGCGGTTCCGGCTTCAAGTTCGACAAACGCAGCGGCGACCTCGGTCAGTCGCCGATCCGGTACCGCGACAATCTGCGCCAGTTTTACGGCTTCGTGTTGTTGCAGGCAGTTTTCGATTTCGACGGCAGCGACGTTTTCACCACCGACTTTGAGCATGTCTCGCAAACGCCCGTGAAACATTAGCTGGCCATCGTCGTCAATTGATATGAGGTCGCCGGAGTGGAACCAACCATCGTCGTCCAGTGCCTCGGCCGTTTTCTCGGGTGATTTGTAGTAGCGCGTGAAAGTGCTGTAGCCCCGTATCCAGGCTTCGCCTTTTTCGCCAGTCGCCGCCTGGAGGCCAGAATCGGGATGCATCGCTTTGACCTCCATACCGGACAGCGGCGTACCAAGTCTTGTAAATCGTTGTTCTTCTGATGCATCAAGGCGGCTCGTTGTGACAGTGCCGGCCGTTTCTGTCATACCAAACGTGCCAACGAATACTGCGTTAGGCAACGCCTTTTTCATCTTCTCACCAATTTCCGGCGGCTGAACGGCAAAATTCGCGTTCATGAGTTTGACGCGGCTGAGGTCGGTTTTTTCAAAATCCGGATGATCCACCAGATCGGCCATAATCGTCCAGAAACAGGGATAGGTTGCTGTGACCTTTTCCTCCTCCATCATTTTCAGCGCTTCGCCGGCTTGAAAGTACTGCGTCGTGACGTAGGTGCCAGCCTGGCTGAAAATTGCCGCAAGCGGCAGAATGGCGGCAATGTGAAACATGGGCAGTGGAGACCAGAAACTGTCGTCAGTGCCCAGCTCATAGCGTTCCGCCAAAGCCGCGCTATTTCTGACAATAGCTTCGTGAGAAATCATGCACCCTTTGGGATTGGCCGTCGTACCCGAAGTGTAAAGAATGAGTGCGGTATTACCGAGCCTTACCTGCAGACGTTTCAGGTGCAGAGCCGTCAGGTTGTCTGCGGCCGAAAGCGCATCGAACTCCTGCTGACTCAACATGCTGTCGTCGCTGGAGTCGCCGAGCAGGACGATGTTGCGAAGTTTAGGTGCCGCATCGAGACGCAATCGTTTTGCACTCGCGTTTTTCAGATCGGGGATGGCTTGATGCAGGCGCTCGACAAAATTAACGGCATCGGCAATCTCGTCCGTGGTTAGCACAATGCGCAAGTCGGCGTTGTCGATTACGTAAGCCAGTTCCGGCGGTTGATAACGAGCGTTGATCGGCACTGTCACCGCGCCCAGCAACGCTGTCGCGAACATCGAAACGACGAAATCCATACCAGTGGGCATCAGTAAACCGACGTGATCGCCGGGCCCAATGCCCAGGGCCTGTAAACTGAGGGCACGCTGAACGGCCTGTTCTCGCAGATCGCCGTAGGTGATTCTCCGGTCTGGCAGAATGACTGCCATCTGATCAGGGCGACGGTCGGCCGCGATCATCAGTAAATCCCCGAGAGAAGTGGACGCCACTCTGCGTGCAGCGAGTTCCGAATTCATCGCATACTCCAGCTCATTGCAGCGGGTCGAGGTACTCGCGTACGTAGGTACCGTCGATGCAGTCGATCAATTCTGCGGCAATCTTGTGAAAGTGAGGGGTGTCGCGATGCGCTTCCTCGGCCGCCTCGGACGAAAATTGTTCATAGACTGCGTAGCCGAAAGGTTCGTCGCGTAACTTGAAAAACTCATAATTTACGGTGTCGGGTTCCAGTTCGCGCACCTTCGCTGTCAAGTCCTGCGCGAGGCGAACAAAGTCATCAACTTTGTCCTGTTTTACTTTCATCCTGGCCAAAAATGTCAGCATTTCTCTCTCCGATTCCTCAACGTTCTGGTATTGAAACTGATTCGATAGTACTACGCTCGCTGGTCAAACCGCCTGCCAATCATCGCGCTCGCAATATTGACTTTCTGGATGTCGATGGCGCCACCGGCGATACCCCAACCCCAGGCATCGCGGAAGCGTCGCTCCATTGGATACTCCTTCGAGTAGCCGTACCCACCCATCAGCTGCAGCGCATTACCGGTGACCGACCTTGCAATCTCATTGGCAAAACATTTGGCGATACTCGAGGCACTAATACTCGGAAATCCCTGTTCTGCGTCAACGGCTGCTTTCCAGATCAGTAAGCGTGAGGCTTCAACCTGCATCTTCATCTCGGCGAGTTTCAGCTGGACCGCCTGAAAGTCTACGATGGCTTTGCCGAACTGCTGTCGTTCCTGTACGTATGCCGTTACGTCGTCCAGTGCCGCCGATGCCTGTGCCAATGCCATCGTGGCATTGCCGCAGCGCTCCAGGTCGAACGCGGCCATGAGCTTGCCGAAGCCGCCGGCATCCACGACCACGTTGGTGGCTGGCAGCCGCACATCGTCAAAGTAGACGTCAGAAGAGGGAACGCCGCGAAACCCCATCAGGTGCTCCGGCTCCCCGAAACTCAGGCCTTTCGTGCCCTTCTCAACATAAACCGCGCCGATAGAGCGAGAACCCGGACTATCATTGAGTTTGCAGTAGACCAGATAACCGTCCGCGTGACCGCCACCCGAACACCAGCGTTTGGAGCCGTTAAGGACCACCTCGTCATTTTGCACAGTCGCACGCGTCTTCAGGTCTGTGAGTGCCGAGCCGGCTTGCGGTTCTGACATTGCGATAGCAATGACGGTTTCGCCGGTACAGACGCTGGGGACAACTCTTTTGACGAGCGCGGGATCTGCGAATCGTTCGATCGCCCGCACCGGTCCGACACAGGACTCGAACACCGGGAATGCGACGGCTGATGAGACTCGCCCGAGTTCCTCAACGACCAGCAGTGCCTCCAGGTTTCCCAGGCCGAGGCCACCGAGTTCAGTCGGAATATTGATGCCAAGGTATCCCATCTCCGCGAATTCACGAATTAACTCATCGGACGGTGGCTCACCACTTTTTTCAATGTCCTCGGCGATGGGTAGCAGTCGCTCACTCGCGTAACGGCGGACACTGTCGCGGAGTTCTGTCTGTTCATCGGTGAGTTGAAAATCCATTCCTGCGTTTCCCTGTACTGCATCGTTTTCGGGGCTATTTTTGAAGGTAATTCAAAAATATAAGGCACGATGATATACTAATCTTGAGCATAAGAGTGTATCGGAAATGCTCAGTTCAGCTTTGAATGTCACGCAGAAAACTCAACGCGGCGGTTACCTATGGGTCAGTCGAATCTCGATCGTAACGCGCCCGAAAGTCTACCCGGCGAGTATGCACCTTTCCCCAGAATTGCATCGGGTCGTTATTCGGATCCCGATTTCCTGTTACTGGAAAAGCAATACCTGTGGCAGCGGTCCTGGTTGTACGCTTGCCACCTCGATGAACTGCCAACGACAGGCAGTTTCGTAACCTGGGAGAAAGGCGAGTCACCCATCGTATTGGTGCGCGGTAAAGATGATCAGGTGAGGGCCTTCTACAATGTCTGCCAGCATCGCGGCGGACCGCTCGTCAAAGCGGCAAGTGGTGAGCTATCCGGGAGTTTTGTGTGCGCCTTTCACGGCTGGAGTTACGACTTCGACGGCAATTTGCAAGGTGTACCGGACCGTCGCAGCTTCGGTGACCTGGATCTGTCATGCCACAATCTGCGGAGCGTGCGCTGCGAGAATATCGGTAACTGGGTTTTCGTCAATGAAGATCCGCACGCGGAGACTCTGCTGAGTTATCTTGGACCCATTGCCGATCAGTGGCAGCAATTTGATCCGCAGCATTCACGCCACGTCGGTACACGCAGCTACGTTGTTGCCTGCAATTGCAAAACGATGCTGGAGGCATTCCTGGAGGTCTATCATTTGCGGTCGGTGCATCGTGAAACCGTCGATCGATTTTTGCATTATCGCACGAGCGAATACGCTCTCTGGCCAAATGGCCATTCGCTGATGCTGACACCGAATCGCGAAGGCTGGCAGGATCCAGGCACCACAGGCTTGCCTGAATTTCCATCAGCGAGCAGTTTTTCAGGCGATGTGAACGTGTCTTACAACGTGTTCCCAAATCTGATCACTCCGGTGTCACCGACAGGCATTCCTTTCCTGACGTTCTGGCCGCTGGATGATGCAACGGTGCAGATAGACTGTCATTGGTTTTCGCCGGACTGGGGTGATGGAGACATTCACTCGGTGTGGAAGCAGCGAATGCAAAATTTTGAACGGATACTTGAGGAAGATCTCGAACTCGCGCCTTACCTTCAAAAGGCCGTGTCATCCAGGGGGTTCGAGGGATCCATACTGGGCTACCAGGAGCGCCGCATATACTACTGGCACGAGGAACTGGATCGACGAATTGGGCCCGAACGCGTACCAGCGCACCTCCGAATCAAACCGCGACTGGAGAAACTTGTTGAACGGCATGCATGACAGAAAGAGAGCTACTGTGAGTTCGGCGAGACGGTAGCGGCCTGAACCGAAAGGAGAATCTGTAGTGAATAATATTGTTGAGACTTGGCAGATCAATCCCGATGCGGAACCTGAAGACCTCGAGGCGAAACAACCCCACCTCGATAACGGGTTGGAGGTTATGGACCCGACGCGCTACTACAGCCAGGACTTTATGGAGCTTGAGTGGGATCGAATGTGGACCCGAACCTGGTTGATTGCGGGAATCGAGTCCGATATTCCCGACGAAGGCGATTACACGGTATTTAGAGTTCGGCACGAGAGTATCTTGCTGGTGCGGCAGCACGATGGGTCAGTTCATGCGATGTACAATGCTTGTGCGCATCGCGGCAATCTCATTGCACGCGACGATCGCGGTCATGTCGAGCAATTCACGTGTGGGTTTCATTCCTGGCAATTCGGTTTGGACGGCCTGTGCACGCGTCTGACCGACGGAAAGACGTTCAACTCGAAATTGCTGCGCGACCGGCCACGGCTCACTACTGTGCACTGCGAGACCTATGCGGGACTGATATTCGTCAATCTGGCTGAGAATCCCCCGCCGCTGGCTGAGCGCTTCGGACTGCCGGCAGGTTATCTGGAGGCCTACGAAATCGACAAGATGCGTTGCGTGCGCCACGTCGTTAGTGAATGGGCCGCAAACTGGAAATCCGGCGTGGACGCGTTTTACGAGACCTATCATCTACACGCTGTGCACCCGGAAACGCAGGACGTAATGGACGACATGGGTGTGCAGGTGGACCTGTATCCTCATGGCTGCAGCAGGATGCTGGTACCTATCGGCGTAAAGACCCAGCGCCAGGAGGATCAGGAGTCGATGAATCCCAGCCTGCAATACATGTTGTCAGAGGCGAGCATTGATGCGGAGGCCTTTGCCGGGACAGCCTCGGATGTTCGTCGCGCCATTCAGAAATCCAAGAGAGAACGATCTGACCGGCTGGGCCTTGGCTACGATCGTTTTACGGATGGACAGCTAACGGATAGCTGGGCAACCGGAGTGTTCCCGAACGTGCAAATCGGGCTGCATCCCGAAGGCGCGTTCCTGATGCGCTTCATGCCGCATCCGACGGATCCGGAGAGGTTTTTCTACGATACGATGACACTGGTTCGACCTGTTGACGACCCTAATTACTCCGTACCGGGCTGGATGGGTGTTCCGGAAGGTACGGACACCAGCGGTAAGACGAGGCCGGATATCGAGTACGTGCCTATTGGCGAAGCAACAAATCTCGGCCTGGTCCTCGACCAGGATTCGGAACTACTGCCGGTGGTGCAACGCGGCATACGTTCAAGAGGCTTCAAAGGCGCGATCTGGGGCGAGCAAGAGCAACGGCTCCGGCATTTTCATGTCGAGCTGAATCGCTATATAGACGGCGCAATATAAGGCGCGATTCGTATCTTTTTGAAAAAAAAATCTCTGATATTCTTGCTACCCGCCGTGGTTGTTCTGGCGGGCGCAATCTATTTGCTGGGGGTCGTTCTCGACTGGTACGGTAATTCTGAATCAGCCGGACAGGTCCAGGCGTCGGCCATTTCTCAGGAATTCAGAGACGCGACACCCGCGGCAGTGCAGTCGTCGCAAGACGATTCCACCGAGCCAGCGCCGAGCCAAATCCTGTTTGGCGACCTGCACGTTCACACGACGTTTTCCTCTGACGCATTTCGCATGAGTTTGCCAATGGTGCAGGGAGAAGGTGCACATCCTCCCGCCGATGCCTGCGATTTTGCGCGGGCGTGCGCGTCGCTCGACTTCTGGGCATTGACCGATCACGCTGAAAGCCTGACGGACACGCAGTGGCAACGCTCTATTGACAGCGTGCAACAATGCAACGCCGTCTCCGGACCGAGCGCGAACCCCGATATGCTGACGTTTATGGGATTCGAGTGGACGCAGGCAGGCGCAACACCCGAGAATCACTTCGGCCACAAGAACGTCATATTCAAGTACGACGAGCGTGACCAATTGCCAGCCCGACCAATATCTTCCCCGTTCCGGGCGGCTTTTGGCAGCATTCCACTCAAGCTTCGTGTGCTGCCGCCATTGCGCGACCTCCCTAATCGTCAGCGCTACTACGATTTCAACCACCTCGTACAGTCTCTCGGTGACCAGCCGATTTGTACAGACGACGCGGACACGAAAGATCTGCCGCAAAACTGCGCGGAGATAGCGGCAACACCGGCGGAACTGTTTCGCAAGCTCAGGGAGTGGGGCCTGGACTCGATCGTCATTCCTCACGGCAATACCTGGGGAATCTACTCTCCTGCCGGTACATCCTGGGACAAGCAACTGGCCGGCGGTATGCACGATCCGGATCGGCAGATTCTGATGGAGGTCTACTCCGGGCATGGCAATTCTGAGGAGTACCGCGACTGGTCTGCTATCAGTTATGCAGATGATGGATCCGCAATCTGTCCGCCTCCTACGAGTGTTTATCTCCCCTCCTGCTGGCGGGCCGGGGAGTTGGTTCGTGAGCGTTGCGACGCGAAGGGTGGGAATGACGCAGAATGCGAACGCCGTGCGTTAGCCGCGCGTCAAAAATACTTGGAATACGGCCAATTGGGCTGGCACACGGTTCCGGGTACGATCCTGGCTGATTGGCTGGACGCAGGTCAATGCCGCGACTGTTATCAGCCGGCGTTCAACTACCGCCCGGGCGGCTCCGCACAATACGCGCTTGCAATCGGCAACTTCGAAAGCCCGGATGGTCCCACACGACTGCGATTCGGATTTGTAGCCTCAAGCGACAATCATACGGGCAGGCCAGGAACCGGATATAAGGAAATCGACAGGCGGGGATTCTCTGATTGGTGGGGCTATCGTGACGCTGCGTCTCGAAAGCTGTATTCGACCGATCGCGGCAAACCTGACGCCAGGAGTGTTGATGTCGATCCGTCAAAGCTCGATGTGTTCAATATTCTCGAGCTTGAACGCCAGTCAAGCTACTTCATGACAGGCGGGTTGGTCGCCGCGCATGCCCGGGGCCGTGACCGCGATGCAGTTTGGAGCGCGATGCAGAGTAAGGCTGTTTACGGGACATCGGGACAGCGGACTTTGTTGTGGTTTGACCTTTTGAATGCGCCGGGCAGCAAGGGCGAGTCCCGGGAGATGGGCTCTGAAGTCGCAATGACAGCCAATCCGCGATTCAGTGCCCGGGCGATTGGTGCATTCGAACAACTGCCAGGGTGTCCGGACCACAGCGCGAAGGCGCTGGGCCAGGAGCGACTGGAAAGTGTCTGCCGCGGCGAGTGTTATAACCCGTCGGCAAAACGCATCGGAATCCGCCGCATTGATGTCATCCGAATTCGGCCACAAAAGCAGTCCGGAGAGCCCGTGTCGGGATTGGTTGAAGATCCGTGGCGAAGTTTTGCCTGCGATGATTCGGATCCCGCTGGCTGCACTGTCGAATTCGAGGATCCGGAATTCAGCGGCGCTGCCAGAGACGCCGTTTACTATGTGCGCGCCGTACAGGCGCCAGGCCCGGCGATTAATGCGGGCGGATTAAGGTGCGAGTTCGATGAGCAAGGTCAGTGTATTGGCGTCAATCCGTGCTACGGCGATGATCGAACCGAACCGTCTGACAATTGCCTTGCCGATTCAGAAGCACGCGCGTGGTCGTCGCCTATTTTCGTCGATTTTGAAACGCAGGATATGCGCCGCGAGTGACGCGACACTCCCTGAGTCCGACCATGGCTGAGCAAGTTTCAACGACTCAATACCGAATGCCGCTGCTGATGCTGGGCGCTGTTGTCGGACTGTTGGTCGCCGCGGCGGGAATGGTGGAACTGCGTTTCGAGGCTGAAGATCGTATTCCGCCTGGCTACGTCGCCAAAATCGGGGACACGTTGATTGCAGACACCCGATACTACGCCTTGCTCGACGATCTCCGAGCCGACAAGCGAGGTCCGTTGAGCGACCAGGATCGCCAGTTCGCGCTCGACAGGTTGATCGATGAAGAGCTGCTCATCCAACGTGGTGTCGAGTTGGGTGTTGCGGAGGTCACCCCTGCGGTTCGCAAGGCGATAGCCTCTGAAGTGATTTCCCATGTCGTCACAAGTGCAAGTGCCAAACGTCCGAACGATGTCGAGCTTCGACAATTCTACGAGTCCGCCGAGATGTATTTTGCAACTCCTGGCCGGCAGCGCCTGCGATGGTGGAGGCTGAAAGTGCCCGCGTCGCAAACGAGACAGGAATTGGAGGAGCTTGAGCGTCGAATCGGCGAGAGCGTCAACTCACCGGAATCGATTGAGCGTTTCGGATTCCAATTGGCTACGGAACTGCCGGACACGCTACTGCCACCCCGCAAGTTACTCGACTACATCGGACCGGCGCTTCTGGAGCACGTTGAGACCTTGCAGCCAGGAGAATTTTCGAACCCGATCAGTGAGGATCGGGTACTTCATGTTCTTTATCTTGTCGAGCGTGTTCAGGAATCGGCACCGACGTTTGAGACGGTCAAAGAAATGGTCGAACAAGAGTACATGTACAGGGAGAGTGACGACGCGTTACGAGCGTATGTGGCCTGGCTGCGTGAACGAAGTACTGTAACGACCGCCGATCTTGCCGATCTGGACCCCTGATGAGTGGACTGCACGCGGGGCCAATGAGACCAATGGCGGTTTTCGTGAATGTCGCGATCGTCGCGATCGTTGCGACTTTAGGCATTCCAACGCAACAAGCGACCGCTCATCAGCGCAGCGAGTCTTTTAGCCATTGGCAGTTCAAGGACCAGCGGCTGAGTGTGCGACTGACACTGATTAAATCCGAAGCACAGCGACTCTTCCCCGCCGCGAGCGACAGGGCCAGGCACGAGGATTTGGGTGCCTACCTTTTGCAGCGTTTGCGGCCATCCGCCGAATCCGGTTGCCGGCAAACGGAGGAATTTCGGCGCATCGAATCTGGTGAGGGATTTCTGCAATTGCAGGCTACCTGGGATTGTCCGAATGTACCGTCGACGTTCGACATTGCCGTATTTTTTGATCGCGTTTCAGGACACAGTCATTTGATTAGCCTGCGAACGGCGGACGGATTCTTTCAGCGCTTGCTTGCGGAGAGTAAGCATGGTCTGTCGTTAGGCGATATTGAGACATCAGGCCAAGCGCCGACGAGCAATATGTTTGCGCTCTACGTCGTCGAAGGCGCGCAGCACATAGTGGGTGGTGCGGACCATGTCATTTTCCTGTTGGCGTTGTTATTAATCTGTCGCAGTGGCAAGGGCGTAGTTTGGGCCGCTACAGGTTTCACACTGGGTCATAGCATCAGTCTTTTGCTTGCCGTGCTTGGGTTCGTACGACCAATTGTCCCGGCGATTGAAGCGGCTATCGGCCTGACTATCGTACTCGTCGCTGTCGAACGGGCGTCTAACTTTTCGGCAAACGCCCGAGTAGCCGCCGTTGTCGTTGCGGCAATTCTGCTGATGACTATGGGACTGGCGGAAAGCGGCGTTTATGCATGGCAGCGCTTGCTTCTATTCGGCCTGGCAGCGTTTGCCTTTTGCTACCTGATGCTGGCTCGCGAGTTAAATACTCGCGGGCCGTTTCGACTGTTGATGACAGGAATATTCGGCCTGATTCACGGATTTGGGTTCGCCGGAGCATTCCTTGCCACAGAGCTGCCCAAGGGTAGCCTCGCGGTGACGCTTGCAGGATTCAATATTGGCGTAGAAATTGGCCAGCTATTGCTGATTGGTCTATTGGTATTGTTGTCCCGGCTTGGTCAATTGCTGCCGCAACGTCAGCAGATACTCAGTGACGTATTGGCGGCCGCGGTTTGCGGTATCGGTACATTCTGGTTCTTTGACCGCCTGTTGGGCGTTTGAACCTGCTTGGTAGAGGCCCCTTTTCCGCGAGGGAGAGGAGCCTCCGCCAATCACTATGCAGTTTCTACCGACAATTAGTTGCCGCCGAACTTCGCTCCGATTTCAATACCGTAGTAACGCGGTTGGCCATACGCCGACATGATCCAAAGGGTCGCGACCGACAGCGATCCGGTTCGATAGCGTTCGTCGGTAATGTTGTTCAACAAGCCTCGAACGTAAAACCGGTCTTCGGGATCGGTATAGGTCACACTGGCATCAACCAATGTCTTTGCCTGGAGAAGGGCATTGAATTCCGGGGCGACATCCGAATACGAAGCGACAGAATCGTCTTCGTAGGATACCCGGGCTGAGAAACCCAGACCGCCACCGTTGGGCAGGTCAGCGTTGTAGCGTCCTTCCAGCGTAGCCATCAATTCCGGAGCCCGCGTGACGGGCTGACCGCTCAGGTCGATGTCAATCACGCCATCAAAATTGGTATC
>JAVJHY011560918.1:0-11265 GCA_035593235.1 Phascolosoma agassizii | reverse complement strand
TGGCGCCCCGCGGCACTCTGCCAGCGCGGACTCGATGGCGTCTCGCGGGACGCCGAGCGCGATGCTCGCGCCGATCGCGCCGAGGATGTTCGCGAGGTTGTGCGCGCCGATGAGCGGGCTCGACACCTCGAGGGCTCCCGCGGGCAGCGCCGCGAACACGAGCATCGCGCACGCAACGAGCAGCGCTGCGCGCACGCGCACGAGTCGACGAGCGAAGGCCAGGATCAGAATTGAACTTCGGGCGGGCGATCGCCGACGTCGGAGCGCGCTTCGAAGGTCGCCTTGGGCTCAGCGCCAATCACCTTCGCGGTGAGCACGGCGGGGAAGCTGCGCACCAACGTGTTGTACTTGCGCACTTCGGCGCCGCCGCCAAACAGACCAAGCGTCATCAGGTAGCCCGTGTGACCATCGGGCGAGAAGCCGAGGCCGTTGGTCAGCTGCACATCGACGGCCACAACCCGAGATGTGCCATCGAGGTCGATCAGGAACAGCTGCCCGGCGGTGGGCTCGCGACCATCGTCAAACACCGGGCTCGATCCAAGACTGCCGGCATAGATACGCCCGCTTCGGTCAACGGTGATGTCGTTGAAACCCACTCGGTCGGCGTCGACATCTCGATCAAACAACACCAAGGTCGCGCCGCCGCCAGCAGGCTTGTAGGCAATGTTTCGGCCACTTACGACGAGGCCTCCTGCTTCGTGAGGCACCATGCCGCCGATGCCACGCCGATGTTCGATGACCGTCGAGACTGCGCCGTCGGGACTCACGCAGAAAACGCCACCGCCCAGCACATCGCTGAACAACATCCCCCGCTGAGCGTCCCAAACCGGTGCCTCGATAAGCCCATACCCACTTGCCATTGTCTCCATGTGATCAACCTAATGCTCCAGGCGGACGGTGGGAATATGGCGCCCGGTGAGCTGTTTCATCTTCTCGGACGCATACTGCGACCAGAACACAAGGAGCTCGCGCACATGATCGCAGCACTCATCGGCACACTCATTACCGGCACACTTATCGGATACGGGGGACGCGCCATACTCCCGGGAGCCCAAGACATCGGGCTTCCGAAGACCGTCGGCGTCGGCGTGGTCTCCGCGATCATCGTCGGTCTACTACTCGGCTCGGTGAACTTGTTCGCCGCAATCGTCGCTGGTTCTATCGTGGCCGCGGGCGTTCTCTGGCTCTCTATTCGCCAAGGCTGGCTCCACGCCTAGTTGGCTGGTCGAGTTTCTCTCTGAACAACCTGGGACATGTTCGTGCATGTCCCAGGTTGTTACGCGTCAGTACGGCGTTCGAAGATGAACTCGGCGGGGAGTTCGCCATTGGTCGACCCGACGTCGATCGGGCCTGGTGCTTGGATGAGCATCCATCCGGCACGTAATGCCTCGGTGCCGGTCCGGTAGGGCGGGTCGCTGTCAGGAATCTCGAGCGCACCGTCGGTGCCGTCGTAGAACGACCATGCGGCGACGCCGGTGTCCATGGCGGCCGCGTGCAGCCAGAGATGCAAGATCTGTTGGCGTTCATTCACAGGACGCACCTTCGTTCGCTGGCCGGTCGAGCCGGGTCAAATAGTGGTCCGCGTCGAAAATCTTGTCGCCGCTGAGGTAGCGCCACAGCTTCACCCGCTCGACGAGGTCGTAACGCACAGCGTCTTCGCTTTGCCATGGCTGACGCGTGCGCAGGACCGCAGCGACTGAGTCGGTTCGGCTGGTGGCAAAGACATGATCTGTTGGATCGTTGTGCATCGCGCCGAAGTCTGCGAGGTCCCACTGCAGCACTTGGGCAACTCGTGCATTGAGGCGGATCTTGTACATCCACCGTTCGTTTGCCGACGGATTGTGATCGCCGCCATGCCAGAGCCCGTGATGGAACACAAGGATCGTTCCGGCCGATCCGACGAAGCGCTGCTCACCAACCATGTTCTGATAACGAGCGGTTGTCGTGCTCGAAATACGGCGTAGATGGGTGCCGGGCACGAAGCGAGTGCCGCCCCCATCCGGGCCGACATCGTGCGGAAAATAGAAGAGTTGTATATCGAACGCCGGGTCTGCGGTGTCGACGATGGCATCGGCATGCAGATGTTGCCGGGTTGGGTGCCCGGCCGCGAGATGGTGCACGAAGTCGTGATCGAAGCTTGGATTAGGACCGGCGAGTGACGCGATGATGCCTCTGACTTCGGGCAGCGCAAGCACGTCGTAGAGAGCCGTGCCGGTGTGGCATTCCTCTATTGGTGTTCCGGTCGCTGTACCGCCGACTGCGGGCTCGCCGAGGAAGGGTGCATACTTGGCGTCGCGCATTGCAGGTAGCTCGTCGAGCACCCGTTGATTCAGCGCCGGCGGCACAAGATCATCGAAACGCAGCACCCCGTTGGCGACGAACTCGGCCATCTGTGCGGTGGTCAACGTGGGTGTCCACTGGGACGGCGCGACTACTTGGACCTCAGTCGTGATCTTGGGCATTGCACCATTGTTCTGCGACGGCGCGGGGTTGTCCAACAGCGGGCCGTCAGACAACGTCGAAAGTACGAATCAAATCGTTGGACACGCTCTCACCGAGCGCAGCCAGTCGGAAGCGCCGTGTCCGCTGGCCGTGACGGTGTTCCGCGCCGGCCGCGACGCTTTCTCGCTAAGCGTTAGCCTCGGGTCATGGTGAGCGAACGAGATAAGGCCAAGATGAATCGCGTGGACCGCGATCTTGCCGACGGTGATTGCAACGACCGCGGTACACCCGAACAGCGGCAGGCCCTCCTCGACCACATCAACGCCGACCGCGCCCAACACCAGCGCCCACCACTCACCGATCGCGCCCCAGAGGAAGGTCTCTATCAGCGAGCTCGATGCCTCGGCATGGCTCGCATCGATCGCTGAGATCTTCGATTCGGTCGGAGTCAAGTGGATCATTGGATCAACGAGTGCGATGTCATCGAACGATGGGGCGAGTTCATCCGCGTGTAACGCCGCTACGGACGCACCACACCGCATCGAGGCTCTCGTTTGGCTAGCGATCAGCAACAAGGTCGGAGGTGAAGTCAGCGAGGCTTCGTGCTCGTGACTCGATGATGGCGACATAGAACGGTCGACATTCATCGATTCGTTCGAGTGTCTCGATAGCCATGCTCGGCGGCATTGCGCAATGGTCGTTCCCATGGTTGATCCAGTGACGAAGCAGGTCGGGCATCGCTCGCAATTCGTCGAGGTTGGACCAGACGTTCTCGGGGATATGGCGCAACAGGAAGTCGGCAACTCGCACCGGACCCCAGCTGAGTGGGCTGCCATGACCGACGTCGGTTCCGTAGGCCATCAGCGTTTCGAGGCCGCCGGTTAGGCGCTTGGAGCTGGCGGCTTGGCCGTGTTCACCCTGCAGGAAGGCTGCTTTGATCAGGTCGCGGTCGGCTGGCTCGTCGTCGCGACTGAAGAGTGCTGCTGGTGTGCTTGGCCGATCGAGATTTGAGCCGCATGCGACCCGGCCAGCCCAAGCCACCAATGGTTTGAGCAGCATCCAGTCTGGATCGGCGTGCACACTCGGTCGGTCGTCTTCGCCCTCGTCGATGGCCAAACCAAATCGCCGACCAGCGACCGCGTGATCGAGGTAGCGATGTGTGGTTCCCGGTTCGATCAGCGTTTCTGGAAACTCAGCGAAGAACGCCGCTATCGACTCGCTGGCGAGGTTGGCGTTGCTCACCGCGAAGCCGGCCACATGGTCGATCTGGAGAAACACCGTGAGTGCCTGGCCTCCAATATCGAGTTCGATCGCATTAAAGCTCTGATCCCACCAGAGATCGCTGTACTCGATGGCTTGTGTCACCCGGGCGTGACCCATCGATCGCAGCCAGCTGGGCAGTTCATCACGTTGTGATTTGGGACGACGCTCGACCATTCGTTGGGCATGGGCGCGATCGTCGGCAGTCGGTGCCATGGCCGACAGAGCAGTCATCAGCGCGTGGCCGACGAGCGAGTCATCATCGTCGATCCGCTTGATCAGCTGCCCACATTGGGGGAGCCCGAGATGTTCATCGAGTGCCACGGCGAAAAAGCTCGATGCCCGGTGCACAAACGGCGCCGGGTGTGGTGCATCCAGTGCCCGGTGGATGTGGGCGTGGAAGTCGGCATGGTCGATCGAGTCGGCGCTCGCGTTGAGCGTCGGGTCAAGCCCTCGGAGGCGAAGCGGAACGGCCTCGTCGAACGGCACGTGCTGCGAGCGAGGACGTGAGGGGCCGAACCCCGATGAACCAGACCCGGTGGCCCTCCCACGGTGCGACCGCGGCTGATGGGACTGGCCTTTGGCCGACTTAGAGCGGCGAGCGTGTGCTCGGCGTTGCTTGCGATTCATGAACAACTTCCCTGGTACTGATCAGTAGGGGAAGCTGTTGATGGTCACCTTAGTGATGGCCTAAGACAATGTCGATGGCTAGCTGAGTCAACAGGTAGCTGGCTACGGATTCGCGTCGCGATAAGCAGCCCACACCTCGGGACGCAGTCGGCCGCCCTGGGGAACGTCCATGCCAATACGACGCGCCCATGCCCGAACGTCCTTGGTCGTGGGTTCGGCGGGTGCCAGCGGCTTAGCGGCTGGTAGTTCGCGGAACTTGTCGAGCGCAGCCCGGCTGGTCTCGTGGTGATCGAGCGCGGCGCCCAAGAAACGATACGTCCACTCTTGTGCCAGCTGCCGGTTCTCGCAGAAGTGCACTGGCACGTTCGGGTAACGAACCGCAGCCTCGGCAAGGCCCTCGCTAACGGTAAGCGGGCGCACCCGGTCGAGCTTGAAGATGCTCGAGTAGCGGTCTTCGACAACAATTGCGGACCGGTCGATCGCCGCGAGCTCAGCCATCTGGAACCATAATTTACCGCCGGTCAGGGTCGACACCAGGTCGGCCAGGCTCTTGCGTTCGACCACGCCGACGGTGCGACCTTCGATCTGCACCGCGTAGTCACCTGCGTTCAGCCGATGTTTGGTCAGGTTGACTTGTTGCTTCGAGAACTTCCAGGCATATCGCTCGCTTGAGTCGACGACCACGTCGAGAATGCGTCCCTTGGCGCGCGCCGTCGGCGTCGACACGTTCGGACGAGCCTTCTTGTTCGTTCGGGCCGACTGCCAAAAGATCATCTCGCGCCCGCGGGCCCGAGTAAACACGAACTGCGAACGGTTCTCTCGGCCGCGGCCGAGTGTGAGTTCGTTTGCGGCACCCCTCCGCTGACAGAAGCGGACCGGTGTGCGTTCGACGATGTCGGGCTCAGTTGGCCAGTCTGTCGAGGGATGACAATAGATCTTGGCCGTGCGAGGCCAGGTGTCCTTGACCTTCAGCACCACCGGAGCACCCGCCACCGGAACCCGCACAAGAAACGGCAAGGTCGACTCGGGGTCGGGGTTGCGGGCGATGACGAAGTCCTCCACGAGCTGAGCCTAGTGGTGAGGTCGCACTGACGGCCCTGAACTCCGCTGGCCGCTTCTCGAATTCTCGCCTGTGATCAGCTGGCGAGCGCTTGCAGCGATCCGACGCCAGTCATTGCACTCAGGTCAGCGAGAACTTCGAATCCTTGGGAGGCGAAATTGTCGAAACCCTCTGTTGCCATCAGTCCCTGCGCGAGTGCAGATGCCAAGTACCCGTCCGCGTCGGCTTTGGAGGCGAAGAGGTGAAACCCGCCGAGTGTTCGACCATCGTGCAGCCACGCCTTGTTCAAGAGACCGGGCATCTGATTGAGTGCCTTGGCGTAGTCGGTAAATGGTGCAGCCAGGTCTTCGAGTGGGGCATCGGTCTCGAATGTGATGAGTAGGCCGTACATGGCGGTTCCTTCCGGTTGGCATCGTTGCCAGGCACTTGAGTCAACCGGAGTGCGATAACGCGTCGATAACACGCCCGAGCGAGCGCCGAACACATAGTGCATGATGAGACCATGCAGGATCGGCCGGGCCCCGGTGAGGTGGTTATTGGAGAGCTCGGCAATCTGCGCCTGTGGATCGACGACATCGAGCAGCCGCTGCGAGGTGATCGGACAAAGGCGGTTCTCGCCATGCTGGCGCTTCGTGGTGCCCGCGGCGCATCTATGGATGTTCTCGTCGACATCATCTGGCCCGATCATCCACCCACCGCGCGCCGTTCACTGGCGAATGTGGTGCGCCGGCTTCGGACCGTCATAGGAGCACCGGCAATCATCACAGACGGATCGACCTATCGGTTGTCCCCAGATGTCACTTCACATCGCGCGATCTTGCTCGACGCAGTCGAGCGGGCCTCGAGTCAGTCCATTACGCCAAACGAGATTCTGGAACTGGCAGCGGTACTGAATGACCTGTGGCGAGGCGAACCGTGGGCTGACTTCGACAACGACAGTCCAATGATCGGCGACCGGGTCGTACTGCACGACGCACGGCTCCGGCTGATCGAGGCCGCGGCCCAGGCGGCGCAATCGAGCGGCGACCTTGAGGCTGCTACCGACTACTTTCGCCTCCTCGTGCAGGAACGCCCCCACCAGGAGCGGTGGTGGTATGAGCTTGCATCCTCGGTGGCAGCAGCAGGCGATCGCGTCGCTGGGCTTCGGTTGCTTCAGAGCGCCAGGGCGGCGCTCGATCAGGTCGGCTTGTCACCGAGTGCCGAGTTGCTCGAAGTCGAACGTCACCTCTTGGGCAGCGCTGAGGCCGCACTCGACAATCGACCCAACGGACCAACTGCAGACCGACTCGGCAATCCGTCGCTGCGGGTAGCGGAGGACGTGCCCTTTGTCGGACGTGGCGCGGAGCTCGCTCGACTTATCGGTCCATCAACCTCATCTCGCCTCCCCGCCTCCGCGGTGTCGTTCATCGAAGGTTCAGCTGGCTCGGGTAAGTCTCGGCTCATGGTTGAAGCTGCCCGCCAGTGCCGAGGGCATGTCGTGTTGAGCGGCCGGTGCGACGAAGCGAGCTGGTCAACACTTGGACCGATCCATCAGATATTGCAGGAATACCTCGCGGCAACCGCACCCGATGATGTCGGCGTTGATCTGCACGGTTTCGAATCGATTCTTGCTGACTATCTGCCGGGTCTCGGGATCGTTGACTCGCCTCAGACGCCGGATCGACCAGTCGAAGAACAACGCGAGCGCATCGTGCGGGCATGTATCGAAACGCTGTCCCGCGCCGGCAGACGGCGTCCCCACTTGTTGTTGATCGACGATCTGCAATGGGGAACCGAGTTGGTCATCGACATCGTCGAGGAACTTATTCATCGTGCCGATCCTGCACAGGTCTCAATCATGGCGACCTGTCGGTTTGACCGAAGTCGAGGACCCGCTCGAGCCCGGGTAACCCACCTACTGGCGTTGCCAAACGGTGCTCATCTATCTCTCGGGCCACTTTCAGTCGACGATGTTCAAGTCATTGCTGCTTCTGCCAACCACGCCGTCGACGTCGCAAGTCTTCACCGTCGCAGCGGCGGCAATCCCTTCTTCATCAGTGAGTTGCTGCGTACTGGGCCAGCAGCGGTTGAGGATGTTGCGCTGTCTCGAGTCGTGCGCTCACGCGTCGACCTCGTGCACGCACGTGCCAGCGAGTTTCTGACCGCCGCGGCGTTGTGCGGCCTCGACTTCGACCCCTGGCTCATTGGCGAGGTTCTCTCACTGGATCCTGGCAGCACCAATGAACTCGTCGATGAACTCGTGCGGCAACAGCTGGTGTTGCGCAGCCACGACGACAGCAGGGCGTGCACGTTCGCGCATGGGTTGGTCGCGGAGGCGATGACGTCCTCGACAGAGTCGCACTCTCGCCGACGGCTACATCTTCGAATCGCCGAGGTCGAGCAACGGGCAGGTTCGCCCATCGAGCTCTGGATCGAGCACCTGCTAGCGGCAGGCCCACTGGTCGATACCGAGAGATTGGCTAGGTCAGCGGCGAACGCGGCCGAGCGCCTGGTGCACAAATCTCAGCCAGAGGCTGCGATTTCTCTCATGCGTCGTGTTCTTATGACCAGGCTTGATGCGCGCGATCGCGTCGTTGCGCTGACCTCGCTTGGGGCTTCACTGATGGCGAGCGGCGAACGCGGGTATGAGACTGTCCTGCTCGAAGCCAGCGAGATCGCCCTAGAACATGGCTACGACGCCGAGCTTGTGGACGTGGCGCTGGAGTTCAGCCATGGCGGGCCATGGCAACGAAACAACGACCCAAATGGCGAACGACTGCTGAACCTGGCGCTTGAACGATGCCCGACAAACGAGCCCGACCTTCTTGCCCGTCTGCAAGCGCACCTCGTGAGTTACTCGATCTTCTCTGGACCCCTCGAGCAGCGATCACAGACGGCTGAGAAAGCGGTCGCCATGGCTCGTCGATCGGGGAGCAGTCAGGCCCTTGGTGACGCGCTGAATACAGCAATCGTGGCGGTTTCGTGTCCTGCGAACCTGGGCAGAACCCGCGCCCTAGAGGACGAAATCTTGCAACTCGAGCAAGCAGGACTCGCTGTCAGCCATATGGGTAACCGACCAGCGATATCGACGTTTTGGTCGGCCGACGGCCAACGATTTAGAGCTGACGTTTCGCAGCGCCGCTCCCAGATCGACGGTTCCACCCGTCGCGAGCGGCAAGCCCTCAACGGCCTGGAAACTGTGCTCGCGATAGTCGACGACAAGATTGACGAGGCTCGTCGCCTTCTTGGCGACCAGGAACTGGACAACGACGTCGAACGCGGAAACCACGTATGGAACTCGCTGATGATCGAGTGGCTGGACGGAGACATCACCCAGGCATTACCAATCGTGCGTCGAGCCTACGAGGATTTTCGCGGCGGCCCGTTGCGGTACACATTGTTGTGGGTGGCGGCCGAAGCCGGCGATCAAACCCTGATTGACGAGCTCTATGCCACGATCTCGGCGCCGCGAGTCAGCCGGCTTAGTGAGCTTCTGCTTGGTGGGTTCGGGCTGGCCGGGCTGGCGATGGCTGCCGCGAAACTGCGAGATGAAGAACTGGCAGAGATGGTCGGCCCTGAGTTAGAGCGGCTATCGGGGCAGATGATTGGCGTGCCGTGGTCGAGCTTGCCGAGCGCCGACTTCTTCCTTGCAGCAATGACAACTTCGCTTGGCGATCACGCTGCGGCCGACGACCATGTCGCCGCCGCCAGGCTGGTGCATGCTCAGATGGGTGCGCCAGCGTGCGATCGGCTGCTCGAGGGCCTGCGTGAATGATTCTTCGCTAAGAATTCGACCACAACGGTCGCCTGACTAGCGAAGAACGCAGTTGCACGTTTCACCAGGCTGGTGCTCATTGGCTACCGGGTTACAGTCGGGGCATGCGGGTCGGACTTGTGGCGAGGCGACGGCCCGAGTGCGATGGCCGAAACGTTGATGATTACCGACGCTGAACCGGGCGAGGTCCTCGCCTATGCCGAAGACCTGCTGCACGACGCCGACTCGCTGATCAGGGCTCGCAACCATGCTGAGGAGCAAGCGCGGCGTGACTATGCCGCTGCGATCGAGTCTGACGTTCATACGCAGCTGGCGGCGCTGCCGGTCGACGCGTTGCAAGACGCGACAGAAGGCCGAGTTCGCGTTGGTCTGGTTCACGACGCGGGCCTGACGACCGTGGCCGACGTGCGCCACGCCGGACCGGCTCGAATCGAAGCGATACGCGGCGTCGGCCCAAAGACATCGGCCCAGCTCATTGCTGCCACCGATCAACTCGTACAGGCAATTCGGGCCGCAGCTAGGGTGCGCCTTGACGTCGAGAGTCGGCCTCCGCTGCAGAAAACACTGCTGGAATCAACACACCGGCTGAACATTGTTCGCACGGCGGTGGATCCGATTGAACCGCAGCTATGGGCGCTACGTAACGCCATCGCCCAGGACATCGAACCTGCCCAGTTGTACACGAAGCGGGTACGTCGATTCTTCTCGCGGCGACAGCGGAAACAACAAGCAGAGCAGGCGTTCACTCGGATCGCAGATCTGCTTGGTTCGGCGACGACAGCTGCATTTGGTGAACGGATCCAACACGCAACTGCCGCAGTGGCCGATATTGACCGCCCTGTCAACGCCTGGCAGCGCTATGAGTCGAAGCCGGTTGAGTTTAACGGACTGGTCGCCGAGCTTTCCGGCGTCGAGGAATCGGAAGCAGCTCGTGGCTTCCTTCCAGCTGAACTCGTCGAACGAATCGACGCCGTCGAGCTCGACCAGAGTCTGCTGAACGTCTCGCTGCGTGGCTACCAGGCGTTCGGGGCCAAGTTCGCGCTCGCCCAAGTTCGCACAATCTTGGGCGACGAAATGGGTCTGGGCAAGACAATCCAGGCGCTGGCGATGTTGTGTCATCTTCGGGCACAGGGCTACACCCACTTTCTCGTGGTGTGCCCGGCGAGTGTGCTGGCGAATTGGGAGCACGAAACGGCTCGCCATTCTCAACTCGATCCGATTTGGAGATTGCACGGCCCTGACCGTGCCAAGCGCGCAGCGGCATGGGCGCACACGGGCGGGGTCGCGATCACGACCTTTGGCACGATGCGGCTGCTAGACATCCCCTCGATCGATGTTGCGGCAATCATCGTCGACGAGGCGCCCTATGTGAAGAATCCCGATGCCAAGCGAACCCAGGCGGTGAAGAACTGGTTGGTGCAGCCGAGCTACACGATGCTCATGTCGGGCACGCCGATGGAGAATCGGGTGGATGACTTTCGCTCCCTCGTGTCGATGGTCCGACCCGACATCGCCGCCACGATCGACGATGCCGCTGGGCTCTCAGGTGCCGATGCATTTCGCCGACAGGTCGCACCGGTGTACCTGCGTCGCAATCAGGACGACGTGCTCGACGAACTGCCAGACAAGATCGAGATCGCCGAGTGGCTCACGCTTGATGGCAACTCACTTGACGCCTACCGCGATGCAGTTGCCACTGGCAACTTCATGGCGATGCGACGAGCCGCGTTCATGACGCCGAATGCTGGCGACTCGCCCAAACTCTTTCGCCGGGTACTGTCCATCCAGGATGCCGCGCGACTGGCTGCCGGAGAGAGTCTGTGTGCGTCGGATTTGCTAGCCCATTGGGACTTTAGCCGCGGAATTGGGCCCGGCGGAATCGCGTCGGACAAAATTTTCGATATTTCAGGAAACGGCTTCAATGGATCTGGAATCAATACGCCGGAGCGCGGCATGACGGGCTGGAACTGGAACGGAAAGGAAGAGAATTTCGTTCACGCACCGGAACAATACGGCGCCCTGCTATTCCATGAGGATGCGCTCGACGACTGTCGCTGGGAGGCGGATTTAGCGCTCACGATCCCCGATGATCTGAACAGTGGTTGCTACGCGATGCGGC
>JAVJHY011560698.1:0-11271 GCA_035593235.1 Phascolosoma agassizii | reverse complement strand
TCCCAGACGACGAGTAAGTGACCGTAACATTGTAAAGCGTGTTAGCGGAGACCGCAGCTGAAGAAATAGGTCCTTTGAAGGAGTTGTCTGCGTTTATCCAGTAAGTCTCTATAGTTCCTAGGTCCTCGCGCCATAGGATGAGGATGCGTTTATTGGTGCCCCATTGTGTATATAGATCCTGAATACCGGTTCCAGTCCCATAGAACCAAAATGAAATGGTAAACTCATCGTCAGGCGTAAGAACTGTAGCGTTAGGAACGGACATCCCCAAAGCGCCGCCAGCAAACAGAGCCGCTGCATCCGTATAATCAACAGAATGTCCAGCGCCCTGGGCGTCCTGGGCATCAATGGTGCCATGTTCATTCAGGTGCCAGAATGAGATGAGATCTGTTTCTATCCCTGATATCGCAGCAATAGACTGATCCAGGGAGAGCGCTGTGCCAGCATTGTAAAGATTGGTAATCTCTGTTGGCGAAAGAGCCCTGGACCAAATCCCCAAAAGGCCGAAGTCTCCGCCATTCTGATAGCTGCCTCCGTCTGATCTTCCAATCTCAAATGGAGCAGTGTTATTAAACACGCTTGGATTTATCTCAATTCCAGAATAGTCCTCAACTCCATCGATATACATCTTCAGGCTAGATCCATTGAAGACCAAAGAATACATATGAAGATTGTTATCAACATCAATCCCTGAGGATATTGCAGTGTTAATAGTTGAGCCATCATGGGACCATGCAAACTCCAACTGGGCCACATTCGGCGCAGTGTTCGTCACTCCCCAACGATACCCTTGCTGGTCACCAACGGCGGACCCCTTTGAGAGGATGGTTTCTGATCCTGATAGCCCTGGACCGGACATTGACTTGGCCCAGAAATTGAAGCTAAACAACGTGGGGCCACTGAGATCTAAGCCAGATTGCAAAGCGTCAGCGACAGAAAGGTAATCAGCTCCATCAAACCCTCTGCCACGATCCGTGAGAATGGAATCTTCTTCGAGGTCGTAAACAATCTCTGACTCATCAATCACTGATTCTGGAATTCCTGGACCGGGGGGTTCTGGTGGCTCAGGTGGCACAGAAGGTTCAGGCGGTGTAGGAGGGCCTTCGGGCTCAGGTGGTGGATTAGGAACAGCTGCCGTTACAGCGCTGGTGATGCCTGGCTCGATACTATCTCCGCATATAACATCATCGTCTACGGAGTATGAAAAATCAGCATTTACATCATCGCAACAAACAGGAGTTTCCTTACAAGACACATTCAGCCTCTCCTCTGCGAAGGTGTTGTCATCGCTAAGTTTATCGAGTCTGGGAACCAATCCCTCAATCCTGGCCCAGCCGGTGATAGTGACTCGAAACTGCCAACGTCTCGCGCGAGAAAGGGACTCAGGAGGCTTGCCTAGCTCCACTTCGAGGTTTCTGGGCTGCTGTTTGGTCAGATTGCAGGGATCAGGGCATTCTTCGAGACATACCTCGCCAGCTCTCCATTTCGTCCAGCACTGTGATTGATCGGTTCTGACATCAACTCTCCAGGCGGTGGTTCTTGAAATCTCTCTCAAGTGAAGAGATCCAGAAACTACGCCAACCTTATCATAGGGATTGGGGCCAGTGATTTCCTTGGACTCCACAACCGTCTCAATGCTCTTCTTGGTCCCGTCTTCGAGAATGTCACACTTGAGGGAGGGATCATACTCCACAAGCGAATATTGATTGCCGTCGAAATGAACTCCAAAAGCTCTCTCTGTCTCCCTGAACTGAGCCCTGATAACATGAGAGATGTTTCGGTAGCATTTCGGAAAGGTCCATAGCCCCTCCCATGCTGGTGTTGATTGCTGGGAATCGGTGGGGTCCCAATTCAAGACAACAAGACCTCGTGAATAGGTGTGCCGTCCCTCAACTTGGGGAGCAACTGTGCACATTAAGCGCTCTTGCTGGCTCCAGTTGACCAAGGAGACGAACCGAAGGTAGGGAACGTAATCCAAATTCATCCACACTCCCACTTCCTCGGAGATGGGCTTCAAAGGTCGGCCAAGGATGTTTGACTCGGCTCTTGCTGACCTCAGGGTTTGGATTCCGGTTCTTGATCTGAACAGCTGGTCACCTTCCTGGATGTCGATTGCATAGGGCCCTGCGGCGCCGGTATCTAGAACAAAGTGATTCACCATGGGCGAGTTGGCCCAATTCTCGCGAGGGTAGATGTTTCCCTTGATGGAGAAGATGCCACCATTCTGGCAATGGAACATAATCTCCCCCTGGCCTGTTCCCGTGTCTCTGGTTGGGAGGATGGCTCCAGCAATAACATTCCCCATTGAGGAGGGAGGAACAAAGAACTGTCCTGTAGCCCAATACCCTTGCTCCGTGAACTTGATCAGATCTTCGGAGGCTGTCTGATTTTCTCCATGAAGGGAGTCACCGGCCAGTATGCGACGTGAGTCCACAACTACCCACAGCCTACCATGAGCGTATACTGGCACGGTGATCCCCTGGGGAACGCTAGAATCATCCCTGGAAATCCCGTTATCAGGGTCATCGATTCCAATAAATCCGGTTGAATGGAAGGCGTTCTCGCCATCAAAAATGTAAGTGGGGCCCTTGCCGTCTCCGGCAATGAGATAGTTCTCTGCCTGGGTCATCCAGATCAAGTGAACTGAATCATCTTGAGTGGCATCCCCTGTGACGTCCTTAGAGGTCGCTGTGACGTCTTTGACTGAGATCCGATACTTCCTGCCCCCGGCAGCTAGAAAGATGCTTGCTGAGTCATCTGAGAACACCTGGGCGCCAACCCCTCTCTTAGGGTCGTAGAACACCGCCCCTTGAACAGCGGCCTTGCGGTCCCACTCTCCCTCTACTGGAATGACCCTTGATCCTGGCCTTGTCGTGATGGTCTGTCGGTCAAGCTGGCCATTAACGATCTTCGCTACCTGCCCAGGATCGATCAAGGAAGGATTCAAAGAGCTGTTCATACCTCGTGGCGTGAGGCTGATAGCTAGGATGGGCAGATCTGGCATAGGTCATTGAACTAGCTCAAATCTTCCTCAAGCTCAGCGCAAGCCAAGACTCCGGCAAGGTTGACCGTGATGTCGTAATCAGAACTCGTGAGATTTGTATGGTTCACATCAAGCGTGATGGATCCTCCGCTAACTGGAACAATAGCCGTTGCTGTCTGAATGTTCTCGTCTGGATTAGAGCCGTCCCATGAATATGCCGAAGCCTCGACTACGCCAACTCCAGATACTTCCACGGTGAGCCTGCTTCGCTCTGAAATGGACTTTCTTAGGTAGGCTCGCACATGAACAATGGCATGCGTGATGTCAGTAGGCAGAGTGTACCCAGCTGCTGCGGTCATGGCTGCGGCTGAAAAGGTTTTGCTAAAAGATCCTGCGGTAGCCAGGGCCTGGTGAAGAGTTCCTTCATTTCCTGGGAAGAAGGTTGCTCCGATAGCAGCGTTCTGCCAAGGGGCTCCTCCTCCAGCACTTACCACCACCTTGTTGCAGTAACCTTCCTCAAGAGCCTCTGTCACCAGAGTGGCGGCTACGTCACCATCATCTGCGCATCCGACGAGCTTGATCGGAAGGGGGCGAGATTCGCATGGGGGAGTGGCAATTTCACAAAGCTGAGCAACCTGAGGAACGATGGAGGAATCACAGGCGCTGGTCTCTGAGTAGACTACGAACCCCTTCTTGGTCGTTGGGTTAAGCGGCTTGGCAACGCAATCCGCCGCCTGGATGAAATAAAGGTCATCCGTGTCGGGGCAAAGATATCCCAGGGTCTTCTCTGATAGAGACGCTGGATCTGTGCTGCTTGGAAAGGCGGGAATGAAGCCTTCTCCTAGTTTCTCGAGAATGGCCGAGGTGACAAGACCTGCTGTGTTGATTCCGCCAAACTCAAAGGCTGTTCCATTCCAGAACACATAGCCAGTTGTGTTCGCTGGCCCTCTCCACTTCTTCCACTCTGGCTTGTCGCAACAAGGCCCAATGGAGCAGGACTGCTCAAGGACCATCAAGTGATCGAATGTCGGGGGTATTCCCTCTATTAATGCCCCGTCTTGCCTGGCTAGGCCATCTGGCTGAGCGGCATCCTGAAGATATGAAATGAGGCTGGGAAGATCCTGGACCGGCGCTGAGGTAATCTCGGCAAAGCCGTTCTCATTAAAGAAAACAAGCCCGCATTTACCACATGGGAAGTTGGCCAGACACTCACCGGTGGAGCCAATGAGCTTAATCTGGCTTGCGGGAGGGAGGCTGGCAAAGCGAGAGTCACAAAACGCAGCCCCGGAAGAGTTAGGGACGCACTGACATTCCGAATCCACCGCATTGGTGGTCGGGTTACAGCCGGTTGGGGTGCAGTTGTTGCAGGACATTATTTCGGAGTCTTTGGAGTTGGGCGTGGCCCTGATCCTGGTGGGATTGGCCCAGGGCTTGGATTGGGATCAACTGGACTCTCCGGAGTAGGCACTCCAGGAGGATTGGGGATCGGAAAAGTAACGTCTGGCTCTTCTGGCTGAGGAGGAACCGGAGGGATAAAAACTGGGAGCTGACCATCTTTAGGAATGAAGATGACGAGGAGTTCTCCTCCTTGGACTGGGATACGTTGGCCTGTAATGTTCATTCCTTATCGATTAGGTTAGATTTGTCTTTTGCTCGCACTAATATACAAAGCTTAGTAAGCATGTAAACCGAGGTTGATAGAGAACAAATTGCGGCAGCAATAAACATGAACTCCTGGGCCATTGAGGCGAGAATCCAGGATGATGCATTGCCTATGACGGCTACTACTTTTTCTGTTGGTGTATACATACCTCGTTCAATCCTGATCATGACATTACAGTGCTAGACCCCATTTTGAATTCCACCAATCTATTAAGAGACCCCAATTTACATCAGTGATTACGCCTTCTACGATTATGATCTCCGCAAAATCCTGATTCTTGCCAGAAGCATTGAGGTCAATCTGGCTGTCGGTAACATCCGTCCCAGACTTGACCCATGTTCCAGTGGTTGAGTTGCGGTTGTGTATGACTTTAGATCCAGCCACTCCACTTCCTTTGTAGCAGTAGGCTATCGCGCCCCACGCCGTCCCCGCACCGTTCGGGTTAGTGACTTGAGCAGTGCCCTGCATAACAGGGCGTTCTGACGATTTGAATCCACCCCTACGAGTCTGGCCATTGTTATAGAAATCAACTGAGTGCGTGAATGCAAACCGTCTGGTTAGGAAAAGTATGCTCTCTTCTGTGTCTGGCCCCTCAAAATAGCGGTTGGAGGAAGCTGTCATCCTAAGTCTCTCGGCTTGGCCAGCATCACATCTGATATAATCCAAGCCATTCTGGCCAGCTGCAACTACGCGCGGTCGTGAAGGATCGGAGAACTTGCTGAACTTGGAATTCCCATTATCGATAAGGGGGTTGTGGGGCACTGCTTGTGCTGCCCACGATTCAACATCTGAACCAGATAGAACGATGGACGTTGAATCACTTGCATCCCACCACCCTCGAATAGTCAGCCCTCCTACGGGTGGGCCAACTGGTATGCTTTCTGTGGCCAAGCGAATCCCCGAAGTAGAGCCCTTCATCATGATGGGCAGTCCTAATCCTAGCGGGGGCATCGCTTATGGGGTAGTCACGACAATGAAAGTGGTCCCTGTTGCATCGTAACTAATCGCGGCGATGCGACTCATCACTCTACTGAATTCATCGAAATAACCTCGATATGTAACCACTGCGTCAACGGGAAATACCACTCCTTCAACAAGGCCGTCGGCGCCACCAGCATTTGCAATCGAGACCTCGAATAATCCTGCGGCGGTAGACCCTGATGTTGAAGTTGATGCAATCGTTGTGTCAACATTGGCCTCCGTTACGGCTGGCGTAGACCCGCCACCGGAAGAGCAGGCTAACCTCAAGACGCTAAATATCTCCCACTCCCTATTGCTGAGGCAACCACGAAGCTCACAGACCTCGGCATTAGTAAGGTCGCATGGGTCAGTGACTCCTGAGCAAATGTCTGAATAAATTTGGCTGGGCATATTTTATGATCCGTTGAGGCTTGATGGGCAAGATTTGCAGATTTTAGCAAGGCAGTTCTCAAGATTGGCCACTCTAGCGGTGAGGGCTGCTTCAGAAGCGAACTCCGATGGCAGGGTTACTGCGTTGCCGTCGCTGATCCCTAAGACGCTTCCATTCAACTGCAGGTCCTGCGCTGAATCGTAAGTTGTAACAGTGGAGTCTGAGCTTGTGAATGTGAATGTTCCATCTCCGTTGTCGACAAGCGTCTCTGTATTGGGCGTATGGTCAATGTCCTCAGCAAACACAACGACAAGATCGTGTTCAGCAGCTATTGCTAGGCCATCAAAATAAGCCGTTACAATCCCGCCTCCGATGAGGATGTCGTCAACAGAAAGCGCGGCGTTACCGGCAAGAATACGAAGCAGGTATACTCCTATAACTCTCTTGCCAGCCGGGATGAGAACATTCATCTCTGTGGCCGCAGGAACAGCGGTATTTAACTGGGTAATTATAGAAGTCGTTGCCATATTAATATCCTATTAGGTCTTGAGAATCGCTATAATCACCAACGGGGAAGGTGCACCCTGTTGCGTCAGCCCCCTCTACAGGCCATGGGAGCGCCGTATTGGCTGCTGTAGTAAGATTGGTAAGAACTCTCCCCTGGAATCTAATTACCGTTCCTGTATTGCTAACGTTGTCATGAAAATTTCCAGCAACACCAGGATAGACCACCCAGCAATACCCTCTGACCGTAATCTCATTTCCTGAGGTTCCGGCTGAGCCATAAGTCGACATCAAGAACCCCGTGGCAGCGTTAATCTGGAAAAGAGGACAATCGATAAATAAGGTGCCTCCGTCAACGGCTGCCAATGCGGCACCATCAGTGATGCAGAACACCCTAGCGCAATCAACAATAACATCAGAATTGATCCCTGCGTGAATAACTCCGGCTGCTCCTGATGCATCATCCAATGGTGATGATTGGATTGTCCCGTTTGAGCTAAGCTTTACATCCACATGCTCAGCATTAAGGGCATGCTCGCCTGTATTGGTTATGTCCCCCAAGACCCTGATATTCACCTTAACAACAGACCCGGAAGTGGGACTTGCGTAGATTAGGTCATCCGCTGCTCCTGATAGGTCTCCCTGGATGTTAATAGTGAAGGACCCAGAAAACATATTAGTGATACTAATGAATCCATCATTGGAAACCACCTCCCCTCTGACCTGTAAATTCATCACACCTCCTACAGTAGAGCTTATAAGGAACCCGTTCAGGGCACCGCCGCCGCCATCTATAATGCTTTGAATATCCAGCTCAACAGAAGGAGAAAATCCTCCTCCTATTGAGGCGAAGCTGGCAAAACCAGCAACATGCTTAAGCCTTCCGATTCGGCCTCTGATGTTCCCCCCGCTGGCGTTGAAGCTGTAAAAATCACATTCTCCAATCACCGTTAATGTCTGCGAGTCTTCGGAGAGAAGGGTTCCCTGAACCTCTGTCAACTTAGTTAGATCAACAATGAGAGACTTCCCAATAGCGTAGATCCCTTGGGCTGGAACTGGAGGAACATAAACACCGCCTTCCGCGCTCACTTTAATTGTGTCTCCAGTAACTGCCGCAGTGTGTGCCGCTGCATAAGTCAGGAACGGCTTGTCTGCGCGTTCTCGAAGCCCTGTGGCATCATCTCCATAAGTTAAATCAAGGAACACCGTCGACTCGATATACCTCTCTACGAAAATTCTGGAGGTCCTCAGGACGCCTGCAATGGTCTCATCAATTAGGACCTTCTGGGCTGCGCCAGCCGTGGGAGTGTCCAATGCTGTTCCGTCATTGTCTCCACGGATGTCATGAACCGTGTAAGTGGCGATGTCAGCGCCAACCACTGAAGCATTAGCATTGGAATTTACAACTCCTGGGCCAGGAGATGAATCAGTGGTTACATCAGGAACTCCATCGGAACCTGTATGTGTAAAATCTAGCTTGTTTACATCTCCTCCACTGGGAGCGATGTCCAGGGCGCCGTTATCTGCATTGGTGGACAACTCCCATGAAACAGATACTAAATCCCACGAGTAAATCGTATTTGTAGAGGTGTCCCAATAGAGGGACGGGAGAGTGTTCAGGGCTGAGCTATCAATGAATGATGGGATCCCAGCAGGGGCGCCTGCTCCTTGAAGGACTTGCCTTGGACCGGTGACCTGGAGCCATGAATTTGTGCCTACGTCCCATCCCCACAGGGCGTTCGTGGCCTGTTGCCAAAGAACGGCAGGGAAAGAGTCATCAGCAGTGGCATCAATCGTTGAAGGGGCGCCAACCGGGTCAACTGTGTCAGTCAGAACACGAGGAGGCGTGACATCAGCAATCCAGGAAGTAGCTGCCAAGTCCCACTGATATGAGACATCATTCGTTTGATCCCAGTAAATAGCTGGGTCTGCATCAACCGCTGTGGGGTCGATAGTTGATGGGGCTCCTCCTGGGGCACCAAGACCGGAAAGCACTCTTGGCAATCCAGTGGCTAAAATCTTAAAATGTTGGGTCCATATGAGCGAATCATATGACCAGAATTCCACTGCTCCAGAAACATTCTTCTGAGCAACAGTGTCGCCATCTTTCGCGACAGCAGGAGCGATAACAGGGTCAGAGTCGTCTACAACTGGTCCTGTGATGTAGTAGGTGGTTCCGAGTCCGATGGCGGCCTCAAGAACGGTGATTCTTGCATCAAGCTCAACGCAACATGACTCACATTCCCAGGCAACAATATCAGTAATATCAAGCTCGGTGAGAGGGAATCCCCCAACCACTGGCATATCTGAATCATCAACGGTGACATTGTAGGTGTATCCAGGGACCATGGAATTGGTCGATGGATCATACACGCTACCGCTTACGAGCGTATTGACCAGGGCGCTAACCGGATTGGTAAGCAGCCCTGGGTATTTGACTCCATCAATCGTGAGGGAGAGATTTTCTCCGGAAGAGATCTGGGAGCCTGTGTCACAACACAGAATGCATCCTGGGATGCTAATATCAAAAGTGGCCATTCTTCTTTATGAACTGTGCGTTGCGAAAGGGCGGGGACATTGCGCCCCCGCCCGTGATTTATTCTAAGCCTCGCTTAGGAGTTGTCAGTGATGGTGACAACCGTTGGCGTGCAGAAGTCTGCTGATAGGGCTGCTCCGCTGACAGCGGTCCAGTCCACATCGAAGGTGAGATCACCTCCAGACACATTGAGCAAGTCCGTAACGTCAAAGCACTTCACGCCTTGTTCGCCGTCAGCCCAGTTCAGCACCTCGGCAACGACTGCCGTGTATTCAGCACCTGCCGTAGCAGTGCCGTCTGCGGTGTCAGCCTGAATGCTGGCAGCTCCTAGGCAACCATCATAACGCTCAGCGCAGATGGAAACAGTTGTTGCTCCTGCGACAGTGTTAACAACACACTCGGCTCGGATGAATCCAGCTGCTGGAGTTGGGGTGGGCTCAGCCGCAGTGGGCTCGATGCAACGAGGCGACGTAGGATCTGATCCATTCTCCACGTCACAACAAGCATTGTCCAAAGGAGGACAAAGATCTGCCGAATTGACCTGGATAACCTCACCTTCAACGTCACATGCAACCGGTTCGTGCTGGAAGCGCTGATACGGAGAGTAGCAGTGAGCAATTGCGCCCATTAGACGAGGATCGTGAGGAACGAACTTGTAGAAGTGGCGAGCACGAAGGACGAACTTATTGTCGTCGACGTTGCAATCCAAGAACGCGCCACGCACAACCTTCACTTCCATGTTGAAGCGGGTGTCCACTGGGACGCCTGGAATCTGAGAGATGGCAAACGGCTGCGTGTAAGCTGCGTCTGGGTGGATTACATAAGACAACTCAATCATCTTATAGGACCGGCCATTGCAGGTAATCCATGCATTCTGCCATTGCGCGTCATACTCAGCAGTGACACCAGCGCCGTTGCCCGCTTGGAGCCTGCGAGGGTCTACGCGATTGAACTTGTAGCTTCCGGTTCCCTCTTGCGTGATGTAGCCGCGAGGAGGGTTCTGGAGAACCTTGAATGCAATGTCTCCGATCTGCACCATGTCACCAGGAGCGGCATTCAAGCGCATGTCATCAGTCGTGAATGGGCTAGACTCCAGGCTTAGGCCCGTGGCCGTCTTGTGATTGAGAATCATGGCCTGTAAAGAAGAGTGGCCGATGCCGTAAATCACGGGACCAGTCCAGCCGCTACCGCGAAGGAACTCAGCATGCTGTTGGAACGTTCCAAAATCAGCGGTGCCAGTAGGCTCGCCAGGGATGAAGCCATCACCAATCCTGAGAGCAGAAGTTGCATCAGTGGTGGAGTTGGCCTTACCAAAGTCGATCACATCAGATTCCAGGGCTTTGATGTAAGAGACATTCATCTCTTTCGGGAAGCTCTTGCGAATGCCTGACGTGTAAGGGCCGAGGTGCTTCATGCGCATCAAATTGAATGCACAGACTGGCTCTGTCATCACCGCACGGACCTTCTGGAGGCCCTGGTAGGTGTTGTAACCAGCGTGTAGCGTGCTGGTTGGAGGGTCACACATCAAGTTATTGACGTCATTTAGGCCAATGTCCGTTGCTGGACCATCACAGGGATCGCATGCGCCACCTTCGGGAATGTCTAGACTACCCGTTGTATCCGGTGCGCCTGATTGGATTTCCGTATACCCATCATCCTTACCGGTGAAGTGGTATTCAATATGCTCGATTGGATCGAGGCCTTCATTCGGATTTCCTGGGCGAGTTGGGATGCGAGATTTAACGTAAGAGTCGATGCGTCGGAATTCTTTCTCTCCAAATCCTTGGATGAGACCTTCCTCGAAGGCTAGAGCTTTCCACGCGGTTGAGAGATCTGCTGGTGAGCAGGTATTGATAGTTGCCATGTATTTGAGTGATTTAGTAAGTGAATGTTACGAGCGCCGTCCGATACCCGGACCATCAGGCCGGAAATTCCGGCCTTTGCTCAATTTCTCTTACCAGCCACACGAACTAGCTGGCCTATGCTCGCCTTCCTTGCCAATGGAGGCTCAAATGATCTCAGCTCAGGGCTGATGGACTAATCATGCATTTTGATCAGATTGCTCTGATATACGTGCTGGTGACACTTAGCCAAGGATCGCCTATCTGTGCAAGCGAAAAAATCCCACCCCGTTTCCAGGATGGGATTGGCAATTTCCTTGCACGAAGTTAAACGAAAGGATTCTTGATCTCGTGGGGCTCTCCGAGGTTGTCATAGTCAATCTCCTTAGGGGC
>JAVJHY011560589.1:0-11273 GCA_035593235.1 Phascolosoma agassizii | reverse complement strand
CGGAAGGTAGGAATATTGAAATATTTCTATGTTAAGGTCGTGATTTAACCGTTGAAAGATGGCTTGAACATGGGACATCAAGAAGGGTGAACTATTTTAAAACATGCTCTAAGGTCGGATTGCAAAATTTTGATTGATATTAGGTCATTATTCGTGATAGCCTGCAATGAAAAACAAGAAAAAATCGAGCTGCAAATATAACTCTGTTTTGTTTTTCATTTATTCTCCGTTCAAGTTAAATCTACTCCAAATTTATTAAAAAGATGCATTTACCATACCCAAAACTATGATGAATTGTAGTAATAATTTCAAGTTTTTTAATGATAAGCGATCTTTTCATCCTTTAGCCAAGGTCAATACATCAACCTCTGTAATTCCCTCGCCCAACAAAACTTTGGTGCATTCTTCCAGGGTTGCTCCAGTTGTAAAGACATCGTCCATCAATAATACAGAATTTTTATAAGCCTTTTTGGGATTCCTTTTGACAGTAAAAGCCTTCTTCAAATTCGTTTTTCTTTTTTTACGATTGAGTTTGACCTGAGAGGTCGTCCATTTTTTACGTTTTAAAAAATCACCGCAGGGAATTCCAGTTAATTTACTAAATTCATCGGCAAGTAATTCGGATTGGTTGTAACCGCGGGAAAACTGCTTAATCCAATGCAAGGGGACAGGTAAGATAAGCTTGCAGTTTTCTGCCTTAGCATCGTGGGTCCATTTCGAATATGCCGCACGGGCAAGAAATCGAGTGACTGCGACATTGCCACTATACTTAAATTGATGAATTATTTTTCGTACGAGTCCGTCAAACGCAAAAACGGAGAAGGCCCTTCTCCAGGGCCGAGGATTTTTAAGACACTCATTACACACATCTAATACACCGTCAATTGTTCCTCCACATCCTGAACAAAAAGGATATCTTAGATAGTCCAGCTTTGAGTTACAGTAATCACAGATTCCAAGCTCATTCGCTGGCAAATTTTCCCGGCAAACCGGGCATACCAGAGGAAAGAGTGTATGCTTAACCTGATTGAACAGCGATATTCCCATTCTCAGAGCATGTATAAACTTGTTTAGTAATCTTCACGAGTTTTCGTTTGGGGATCATTGGACGATAGGAAATATTTGTTAGCGTTTTTCGAATGTTTCATGGTCTAGAAAAACCCGGCTTCCAACTGTTTTGGTCTGACCTTGATATTTCCCTTTGTATGGAGATGTTGTCGGCTGATCCATTTTACAGAAGACCAACTGGCATAATCTCCTCCCTGCCTGTAATTTGATCGGTAAGGAATTCGCGTTATATAATTCCAAGGTTAGTCTTCCTTCAAATCCAGGATCAACCCACCCAGCATTTTGGATGAAGAGCCCGATCCTGCCAATGGAGCTTCGTCCTTCAACAAATGCCGTTATATTATTCGGTAGCTTGACATATTCATAGGTTGTTGCCAATAAGAACGAATGGGGTGGAATCGTAATCATATCACCTTCAAATTCACGATATTTTATTTCCGAGTTCATCGTCAATATATCCATGCTGTTATCCTCAATAAGCAGAAAATGATTGCCAAGACGACAGTCTATTGACGCAGGCTGAATGGAATTTTCACCAATAGGGTTAACGACCAGTTCTCCTTCTTTGATAAGTTGCTCTAATGTTTTATCTGATAAAATCATGATGTCCCACTTTTTTCTTTGCCTGAGTTCACAAGAATTTCGAAAAAGTCAAAATATCGTATAAACCTATTCTCGTTAGTTATGGAGATCAATCTTGAAAAGTCTGTGGAATAACATAACTGCTGCTGAGTTCACGGATGATCCACTCGGATTGCGGGTATACACATCGCGTCTCATCGGAGCAAATCCAAGCCTCGTTCTATTTGGTGGCGGTAATACTTCGGTTAAGATAAGCTGTAGCAATTTGTTCGGTGAAACTGAAAAACTTCTGTATATCAAAGGAAGCGGCTGGGATTTGGCCACCATAAAAATTGCCGGTTTTCCCGCAGTGAAACTCCAGGTGCTTCAGCGCATGGCCGAGCTCGAGCAATTGAGTGATACCGAGATGGTGAGGGCGATAAGATCTGCAATGGTTGACCCGAGCGCGCCTACCCCTTCTGTTGAAGCCATACTACATGCCATCATCCCTTTTACCTTTGTTGACCATACCCATGCAGACGCGGTTGTAACCATCACCAATACCCAAAATGGGGCTGACCGCATACGTGAAATTTATGAAGATAGGATGCTTATCGTGCCCTATGTCATGCCAGGCTTTATTCTTGCCAAGACCGTATTTGAGATGACACGGAATTCCGATTGGAGTCAGTTAGATGGAATAATTCTGCTCAATCACGGGATCTTTACATTTGCCAACGATGCCAAAAGCAGTTACCAGAGGATGATCGACCACGTTACCAAGGCGGAAAAGTATCTGGAAAAAAACGCAACGTTCGCTATCCCAACCCAGGTAAAATCGAAGGAAGGCCTGCTCGAGTTCGCCGATATTCGGCGCGTTGTCTCTCGACAGAAAGGCAGCCCAATGTTGGCGAAATTAGATAATGAAATCGAATCCGTCGCCTTTTCCACACTATCAGACGTGACCGCGATCTGCCAGCGGGGGCCGCTAACCCCCGACCACGTTATCAGGACGAAACGCATTCCGGTTATCATTGATAAAAACCCGGAAAATGACGTCGGTAGTTTCGTCAAAGCCTATAAAAGTTACTTTCACCGGCATGGGAATGAAACCCTGAATTGTCTGGATCCTGCGCCACGCTGGGCCGTCTGGCCCGATCACGGTATTATCGCATTTGGGAGAACTGTTAAGGATGCTAAAATCGTTTCTGAAATTACGAAACATACCGTATGTGCGATTCGACTTGCCGAAAATCTAGGTGGATGGCAAGCCTTACCGGAAAAGGATCTTTTTGACGTCGAATATTGGGAACTGGAACAAGCCAAATTAAAGCAAGGTGGGACCCCACTCCAACTTCAGGGAAAAATCGCTTTGGTCACAGGTGCCGCCAATGGTATCGGCCGAGCATGTGTAGAAAAACTACACGATGCCGGAGCAGCTGTGGTTGCCCTCGATATTCGTTCAGAAGTAACTAAAATCTTCAACCAGCCAGCAATACTTGGATTACAAGGCGATATTACCGATAGTGCTGATATCGAGAACTGCGTTAAAGCCGCAATTCGCCACTTTGGAGGGCTGGATATTCTCATAAGCAATGCCGGTATATTTCCTAAAAGCGAAAGCATCTCTGAGATCGCAGATGAGCATTGGGATCAGAGCCTGAAAATTAATCTTTCCAGTCATCAACGTCTATTGAAAAGCTGCATTCCGTTTTTATCTTTGGGGATCGACCCGGCGGTGATTTTTATCGCTTCAAAAAACGTCCCTGCCCCTGGTCCAGGTGCTGCGGCCTACTCCGTTGCCAAGGCGGGACTAACCCAATTGGCACGTGTCGCTGCATTGGAGTTGGGCCCTCGCGGTATTCGCGTCAACGTTATCCATCCAAACGCAGTTTTCGATACGGCTTTGTGGACGGACGAAATACTCGAAGCGCGCGCTCAACAATATGGAATCAGTGTTGCCGATTATAAGACCCGTAACCTGCTAAAAGTTGAAATTACCTCAGACGATGTTGCCGATTTGGCCTGCACTATTGCCGGACCTGTTTTCGCAAAAACAACGGGGGCTCAGATTCCCATCGATGGTGGCAATGAGCGTGTGATATAAATTCGAAATTTGATTTCTAATTTTCGCAAATTGCCGATATAGTAGACGCAATTTGATATGATGGAGTTATTTTATAGACCTCGATTTTTGGGCCAATGTAGCTCAGTTGGTAGAGCAATTCACTCGTAATGAATAGGTCAACGGTTCGAATCCGTTCATTGGCTCCACTTTTAAGTTCATGTCATGCGACAAATCCAATTTAGTGAATCAAAGAATTTATAGGGCTATAATTAAAAAATGTTAACATGCTGTTAATACGATTTTGCTATCAGCAACTTATTCGCAATAGTCTGCAATAATAATCAAGTAATCGCGACCTACGATTACCGCTCTATTTTGTTGTTTCATTTATCCGCTTCTTCTCGGATTTCTGTAAAATTGCATCTTCCTGATGACAGTGGTGTTACAGATTTATAATACTATTTTACTGCGTGGCAGATCATGTGTTTTATTAATTTGGTTCCCCAATCAACCCGAGAGTTATTATGGCCGCGTAGCGTAGCGAGAATGGGCCAGGCCCAAGCTCGTCGGAGCGCAGCAAGCGGCCGTAAATAACTCGGTGAACGGTCAGGTCGTCGTAAATTTCCCGGGATTCCTTTTCGGAGTTTTACAGAAATCCGAGAAGAACCATTTATCCTACCTTTACTACATGGGGCTTTTGAAATTTATAACATGCTGGAGATCAACAAGTTAAGTTTTTAAATTATTATACGTAATATTGATTATACATATCATTGTAAATAAACATGTTACAAATGTTATTATTGGGATTTATTATACGTAGCGATGTAACCTGTTGATGGCGAACGGTTTATGAAGAATGTGTAATCTGTTCGTAATCAAGGAGTTATGACCAACTGGCAAACATGGGATTTATTCCTCAACGGGGATACATCTCCGAGCCTGGGGTAATCACCCCAGGACCTGACATTTCCTTCTTCTCCTTGCCCTGAGAGCGATACACGATTACCATTTTTGTTGCGGCTTTTCCGCGTTAGGTTAAATTTGATTATGTTGACCGGGAAAATCGAAAATGTAGATACATTTTTTCCAGTTTTAAGATGCTATATTTTTTTTCATGAACCAGTATCTCCATTTTCTGCCAGTGTGAACGTTTCCAACATTTCTATAAATCCGCTCACAGGTTTCCTTCCTTAGCCGCATCTTTTTGTATATCTAGCCTAAATTATTCATACGATTTCTACTGCGAGCACTTATGTCACTCATATTCTCAAATCTCTGAAAATAAGCAACCCTAAGCACTCTCGCTACAAAATCGCATGAATAATTCAGGCTAGCACCAGTTAGTTTTCAAAATTTCCCCTTGAACTCATCCACGAAATGCCTCTTGAAGTTTCGAAATTTCGATTTCATTTACCTCAAATTGACATAATATACATTTGCTGATTTATGCATGGTCTGTAAGGCAAAACGCATCTGGCTTCAAGCTACTTATGGGCGACATTCATAGGTTGCCAAGGAGGAGAAAAAATGAACAATCTTTCCAAGTCTTTGAAATTTGTGTGAACTAGAGCCGTATTATATTCTAGTTCTTAAGAATTGGTAGGCGGCGCGTACTTTTACAAAAGCGTTATAAACATCGGAGAAAAGTGTTATCCGCAACCAAATAAACCTCGCGCGAAGTTTTGCTTAAGTATTATTTTAGTCAAGGAATATGAAGTTTTGACTGATCTAAATGTACAACGTAAGGAGTCATAAAAATTACAAACAGAAATGTGAACTATTCCAAATTAAGGAGGAAAAATAATGAAACGCTATAAATTATTTTCAATGTTTCTAAAAGTATGTGTAATATCGATGATTGGACTGGGTGTACATGTGGCATCTGGCGAGACAATAGTTGTCCAGTTCAAGGGAAAAGGTATACTTCTTGAAGAGGGTACGAATGCCCGGGATCTCGAGAAACTTCCTGAGAGATTTCGTAAAAAACTCCTCGACGGAAATGCTCTGTGTTATCCCGTGAAATTAATGGATCCAAATACTGGCCTACGTATCGGAAATGGCTTTGATTGTTTAACCGATATTAAACCGAACGATGATGGATCCATAACACTCACGGATATAACTGTCTTTAGTTTCGGTAATGGGATAATTGTATCTGAAGAAGATGTGACCATCCAGCCGAACCTGACAGAAAATCTCGATGCAGTCACACACATTACCGGTTCGTTCCCGATAAAAAGAAATATCAAATGGGGTAGTGGCAAATTTAGGAATGCCAAAGGGAAGGTACGCCTTTCTGGGGGTGTAAACATGAAGAACTTCCCTGATTCCATTGTCTTTAATTGCCTTTTTGAGATTAAGACTAAATAATTCGTTATTAGAGATGATCGGCTAGACACTGGATGCTTTTTGGTAGTGCATCAAAGAGTAGCCGATTCATCGAATATAATCAATTTTCAATAGATTATGTCTCCTACCAAAAGCCCGGTCTTGTGCCGGGCTTTTTTTGTTTATTTACAGTGCGCTGGATCAGTAAGTGACGCGAAGTGTTTTTAAGGTTTAATTCTTTTATGACTTTGGAACTGAAAAGTTGGCATTTTCAAAGTGTATCCTTTTCTTGAATGAAGTGGCAAAAATATAAATCCCACAGTTTAGGATCTTTTCGGGATAAGTCAGAAAGAAAAACTAAGAAATCGTATTACAACTTTTACTCTGTATTCTTTCTGATTAACTACCTAATGGTGCCTATGCCAGCCTGCTTAACTTCCCAGGGACTTGAATATTCCCCCTTCTTCTTTCCCGGATTCGAGACCCTCTGTTAACCTTTAACAGTCATAAGAAACCTTTTTATTAAAAGCAATCGCAAAATACGGGACACGAAATGGTCGCCGGGATCTTTTTGGGACGGTTAATAAATCGATGAGATATCAGGTGTTTATCTTTGAAATCATTTTTTGATTGTTTTTATGTTTTAAATAATTGCACCATAGTAAGTTATTTAGAAATAATCCTCCGATCCTCCCAGAGAATAAAGATGGTGGAGAATCCCGGGATGATAATGAAGTCAAGCCATGAAGATAGTCTTAACTTACAGACTATAAAGCTGTTAATGGAAAATACGAAATTTTTGGATATTCTATGTCCCGAATTCAGATTTAAATCAAAGGAAAAATTAAAAAAGGAATATAAAGTATTTATACATAATTAATTACAATAAAAATATACATAGTGGTTCCTTTTGTGCTAAGAAATAGACGGTTTAAGAAACACTAGAAAATTCGCAGTTCAAACGAAGCAACCCGCTAACCTCGCACGTAAAAGGAGATCCATTATGTTAAAGCAAACGTCCATTTTTCTAGGAAAGTTCTTCATGCTCGTATCGCTTTGTGCAATAAGCGTAAACGCAGCGACAAGGAAGGTGCCAGGCACTTATTCGACCATTCAAAAAGCGATCAATGCAGCCAGTGCAGGAGATACCATCCTTATCTCAGATGGGACCTATAACGAAAAGCTAATCGATGTTAATAAGCCAGTGACCATTGCCTCCAAATATCTCGAGGATGGAGTAACAAGCCATATCAGTAAGACCACTATCAATGGTGGAGCCAATGGTGGGGATGATCCTGTTTTTGAGACGGAAAGAGGCACCGGGCTCGTCAAATTCGTTGGTTTAACTATTAAAGGTGCGCGTGGTGGGATTGTTGCCAATAGTGAAGTTGATATACAACATTGTAAATTTTCCGGATCTATTGACCAGGTCAGCTTTGAAAGGTATGGATTCGGTCGCGCAACCTACTGTACCTTTGATGGATCTGGTGATGACGGTATTGATGTGGACGCCGCGCCGCCAACCAAAGAATCCATTGAAATCTCCCACAGCACGTTTAACAATTGTGGTGATGACGGTATTGAAATTCGTTTGTATACGCGCTCGAGTTCGGCCCCTTTAATGTCCTATTACATTAACAATAATACGATAAGGAATGCCGATGAAGATGGTATTCAGTTAATCGATGAAGCTTCATCCAAAAATGATAATAGTAGAGTTTTCTATATCTCCAATAACCTGATTGTCGGTAGTCGAGATGCTGGCATCGGTTGCATGCCGGAGCAAAATACCAAAGAAAACTTTGGCGGTGCGCCTGGAATGAAAGAAGCGGTGTATGTCACCAACAATACCATTGTAGACGGTAACTACGGGATCACAGGTGGAGATAATATGGTGGTGCTAAATTGCATTATCAAAAACAACTCTGGTACTGGTATCAAGCGGGTTGGAAATTCAGGAATTGTCGATTATACCGTTTTTCATAACAACGGAACACGGATAGCGAGCAGCATTGAAGGTGCAAATAATTTCAAAAATACCGATCCTCAGTATGACTCATCATCGTATCGTCTGAAATCCGGCAGTTTCTGCATTGATAAGGGTACGGCCTCCTATACTCATAAAAGCAATAGCGTACTTCAGCTTTCCTCATCAAGCTACAACGGCAGCGCACCAGATTTAGGCGCGTTCGAAGGAGGCTCGGCGAGTTCAACCTCGAATCAAGCACCAATCGTCAACGCCGGAGCCGATAAGGTCATTACGGATCCAAACAATAAGGTTTCCCTAAATGGTAGTGTAACTGATGATGGGTTCCCTGGCGGAAAGCTCACAAAAGCATGGAGCAAAGTCAGTGGTCCTGGGGCCGTCTCCTTTACCTCTGCTAGCTCGGAAGAGACGACGGCGACATTTTCAATAACCGGTATTTATACATTGAAATTGACTGGGAATGATAGTGCATTGTCATCTAGCGATACGGTTACAATAAGGTATGTCAATGATGGAAATGGTGAAGTTTATACCTTTAATGGTGACCTCTTTATCGAAGCAGAAGACTATTCCTACCTTTACGGAACCGCAAATGTAGTGAGTGATAGTGCTGCTTTTGGAGGCCTGGCGATTGAAGCGCCCGAAGGAACTGGTAAACATGCCTTCGCAGATTACAGCATCATTACCACTCAGCAAAGCGTTGATTTTTACATGTGGCTTCATATGAAAGGCCCTAATACCAAGGGTAATTCTGTTAAGGCAGATTTTAACGGCAGCAAAATAACTTCGGAGTACGAAAGTGTCACGGGTGATGGTAAGTATCGTTGGGAAAAATTCGATAGCACTTTCACCACTGAAGCGGGAAATTGGATCCTTAGGATCAAGGCGAATGAAGATGGTGTAGTTTGGGACAAAATCGCTCTTAGCACCAACCCCAACTTTAAACCTGGTTCGGTTACTCAGCCGACAACAAACCAAACGCCATCAGCGGCTATTTCTGCAACATCGACAAGCGGTAAGGTGCCCTTACCTGTCAGTTTTGATGCTTCCAAATCAACGGATGCAGATGGTAGCATTGCCTCTTACAAATGGAATTTTGGAGATGGAACCACTGGAAGTGGTCAGAAAGTTAGTCATGAATATACCAAAACAGGTGTTTTTACCGCAACTCTTACGGTAACCGATGATAAGGGAGCTAAAGATACGGCGTCTGAGAGCATCACTGTAGTTTCAGTCAGCAGTGGTACCACGACAACTTCAGAGGGATTTCCCGTTCTTTTAATTGGCAAATCGACCATCGGTGCAAGTACTAAGGTTAAGGTCTCCGTAAATAAGCCAGCCGGAGCCACGAATGCCAAAATTCAGCTACTCGAAGTTTTTGACGCCGACCATGCTAATGAAGGAGAGCTTTACATTAACGGAAGCTCAACACCAGTTACCCTGTTTGGAAGTAAGGCCGCTAAAAGCAACGATGCCGCGTGGGCCCCAATGATTGAGTTGGACACTAACGTGAATGACTGGGTGGACGGCGTTAATACCCTTCTTTTTAAGCACACAGCCACGCATGGCTTTCGCGTTATGGAGGTTAAAGTCGTTTTTACTACGACAACCCCTGAGGTTTCAGAGGGATTCCCAGTTCTTCTAATTGGTAAATCAGCCATTGGTGCCAGTACCACAGTCAAAGTTCCGGCGAATAAGCCTGCTAACGCTACTTCAGCTAAGATTCAGTTGCTCGACGTCTTTGATGCGGATAACGCCAATGAAGGAGAGCTTTTTATAAATGGGAGCTCAATACCAGTTACCCTGTTTGGAAGTAAAGCCGCTAAAAGCAACGATGCTACCTGGGTCCCTATGATCGAGTTGGACACTAACGTGAATGACTGGGTGGACGGCGTTAATACCCTTCTTTTTAAGCACATTAAATCGCATGGTTTCCGCGTTTTGGATGCTAAAGTCGTCTTTAGCACAACAACATCAAAGCTAGCGATCAAGTCCACGCTGACAGCGCCTGCTGAGAGCCAGTCCAATGAGGACATGGCGGCTGAGACTCCAGATTACCCAGGAGAGCCAGTATCTTCCACCATGTACGAAGATGGGGAAGATGCCACCACTGCAGGTTGGTATCAATACAATGGTGGTATGGTAGAAAACATTCGCGGCGGTGTAAATGGCAGTGATCGGGCAATTTCAATAACCGGCGATCTCGACAATGATGTCTTTCGTTTAGCCAAGGAAGGCGGTTCCGATTGGGATAACACCACTGAGTTCTTCACTGAATTTTCCGTTGCACTTGATCAACCCGGGGCAGGCGCAATTTACTTCCAGATCGATACCGATGCTGGAATGAAATACCTCGTTTATACCGACAAGATGTCCCCTGAAGGCGACGATCCAGCGGTGATACACGTCAGTCTTGGTGATTTAGCCGATGGCCAATGGCACACCGTTTTCCGCAGTCTTGAGGACGATTTAAAGACCGCGGTTCCAGACGCACAGCTATTCTCTGTAAAGGGTCTCTTTGTCTACGGTAGCGTCAAGCTTGATAACATCGCTCTTCTTGGCTTCGCAAAGGGGCAGTCCAACTAGAATAGCTTCAACTTTTTTTGTAAAAGTGGATAAAATGGTTCGGAGGTGGGTTTATAACCCACCTCTTTTTTTGTTAAAGAAATAAATAAAGATTTTATGAGCAGTCTACTCCTCCGGGGTGTGCAACTTTATGCAGCTAAGAAGGAATAGCCGCAACCTAATGGAAGATTGTGTATCCCGTTGCTGCGGCCCTCCGCTCAGGGAAAGGAGTAGGATGAATGTTCAGATCCTGGGGTGGTTACCCAGGCTAGGATATGTATCCCCGTTGGGGAATAAAAAAACAAAAGAGTGTAATTTTTGCAGTTCGATTTTTTTTTGCAGGCTATTACGAATAAACGTTCATGATGTTGATGTGGACTTCACCCCCGGGCATGAAAATATTTTTGGGTGTAAGTTATAACGAGTGTTGGAATTTTCTCAAGGCTGGGTAGAGGTCGATGTTCTTTATGGTGGTTGATAGCCCGTGGAATAAACTGACCGTGGTTTTCAGAGTTGTACCCCCGACTGTACCATAGCTTTTTTGCTATTGGACGCATGGTAAATAGACCTGCTTGCGGGAATAATTATTCGGTAATGCAAGGAGCCCTTGGAACCCTTCCAGCTTGTGAACCAACCTCGAGATTCGGCGGAAAGGAGGTGATAAGTATGATCAAGCCGATTTTGAAGCGCGTC
>JAVJHY011560478.1:0-11274 GCA_035593235.1 Phascolosoma agassizii | reverse complement strand
ATCGTGTCACCCAAAGCTGGAGACAATTCAGACGCGATGGATCTCACTGGCGAATGGGAGATTCAAGAAGAAGACAAAGCCTACCTAGCAACCCTGGATGCCAAGGGCAATGGTCCTTACACTTGGCAAGAAGGCCGGCTTCAAACTGAAAAGGTGGCTGATCGTCTCTGGTCCGGGACGTGGCATCAAGAGGGGAATGACCGGGAAGGTGGCTTTGAAGTATTGTTGTCAGAAGATAGAAAAACCGCAGACGGAGTCTGGTGGTACTCGCGAGTGGGCACCCAAAAAAATATCCCTCCCCGAGAATGGGGCGGCACCTATAAAATAAAACGTTTATCTCCTCTCCCTTCTCCCTAAATCTCATCGACTAGCCAGTTTCAGTAGTCGAAAAACCTCCTTCTGTGAATCCCTAGTTCAGCCCGTAATGGATCCACGTCCTAATAGGCATTAATTTCAGGTATCTGTTCTCTATTGCCGTAGGTCAAAAACCTTCAAAAACCACGCGTACCGCTATTCCACAGCCAAAATTTTCAGTGAAAAAATCTCATTCATTTGGGGAATGGATTGCCAAAATTTTCTCAACTATCGTGTGGGGCAGGATGCGTTCAAGGTTCGGCTCTTGGGAAAAAGGTTTCAAGATGGCAATTCTTACTAACAGGAGGAAATTACCAATGAAAGAATCACGTTATTCCACAATTATGGATATTTCTTCAGGAAGTATGAAAGCGGCAATCCTTCTTAGCTGTGCCGTATTTATGGGGACCCAAACGGTCTGGGCAGAAGCATCAACTAATTCTCAGCAAAAGGATATTCAGGTTGTTGAACAACAACGGGTGGAAAAAAATATTCCTGGGTCCTATCACTATAAATCACAATATGAAATGACCAAAGATAGAGAAGAAAATTATCGATCCACCTATGAAAGCAAGAAAAATGAATGGTTTTGCTGTCTCGATTGGTTTTCATCTGAGGATGAAGTGTCCACCAAATCAGAAAAATCCTAAGGTTTTTTAAACTTTCTGATAAATACAGTCTGTTATTGTCACCGATATTACATTTTTATCGTTAAAAGGCGGCTAGTCGCATTGACAGCCGCCTTTTGAGTACGCTCCATTTTTTCTGCCACCCTAGGCATCCTCCCAAGTATGAGATTGATGCCTTAGCATTGTTCATCGATTCCTGAAACAGAGATTTGCTACAGTGTTGAGTTACTAGATTCATTGATCCAACCTCAATGACTCATTAACCTTAACGGAATAGTCTTTATCTATGGTTCGAGCATCTCACTCCCGATTACGCCCTAAACGGTCACGGAAAGGTCAGGCGTCTAAAGCTGAGCCTCTCCCTTGGGAATTCCCAGAAGGTGAAAGTTCCGAGGGTCTGGTGCCGGATAAACCTGTCGTGGTCATCGTTGGGCGGCCAAATGTTGGGAAGTCCACCCTATTTAACCGAATAGTGGGGCATCGTACCGCCATTGTCGATGATGTATCAGGCGTCACACGTGATCGGAACATGGCGGAATGCGAATATCAAAACCGCATGTTTTCCTTGGTGGATACTGGGGGTTTGGACCTTAATACGGAAGATGTCATTATCTCGCAGATAAAAGACCAAACTAAAATCGCGATGGCCGAAGCGGATTTAGTTATTGCGGTGATGGATGGTCGTGTCGGCCTATCCCCGTTGGATACCGAGCTAGCTGAGCTCCTGCGCCCAATCACTAAGCCAGTGTTTCTGGCTGTCAATAAAATTGATACGCCGAAATCCGAGCCCCTTCTTGCAGATTTTTTCAAATTGGGGGTGAAAGACATCTATCCGATTTCTGCTGAAGGTGGAATGGGTGTGGATGAGCTACTCGAAGCGCTCATGCCCTATTTGCCTGTCGTACCTGATGAATCGGCCCCACCTGAGGTTCCCCGCATTGCCGTCGTGGGGAGGCCGAATGTCGGCAAGTCGACCTTGGTGAATGCCATATTGGGAGAACAACGGCTCATTGTCAGTGATATTCCTGGGACTACCCGCGATCCCATTGATTCGCTTCTCACTCGTGAAGGTCAAAGTTATATCTTTACGGATACCGCTGGAATACGGCGGCGGGGGCGTATTGATCGAGGAATTGAAGGCTACAGTGTCGTGCGAGCCATGAGGGCCTTGGGCCGATCCGATGTCGCTGTCTTGGTATTAGATGGGATCGAAGGTGTGACGGAGCAAGATACCAAAATCGCCGGTTTGATTAATAAGCAAGGGCGCGGCTGCGTAATTCTGGTGAATAAATGGGATGTGCGTGAAGATGATCCTGAAGCACATCCTGCTTACAATTTGGCCCTAGCGAGGAGATTTCCTTTTTTTGCACATGTTCCCGTGCTGTTTGGCGCGGCCGTGCAATCTGAAACGCTTCCTCGTTTGTTCTCGAAAATTGATCAAGTGGTCGCATTTTTCGCGAAACGGATTCAAACACGGAAGCTCAATCTCTTTCTGCAGCAACTCATCGACAAAAATCCTATTTCCTTACGCAAAGGCAATCCCAAAAAATCAATGTTCATGACGCAAGTGGCCACAAAACCGCCAACTTTTGCCTTGTTTGTAAAAGGGGCCGAGAAGATTCCTGCTGCATATCTTCGGTATCTAGAGAATTCTCTCCGGACAGAGTATGGCTTCCAGGGAATTCCAATAAAAATATTGCTACGAGGTGGGAAGTAAGTTCTATGGAAAAACATGGTATCAAGCAGTATAGGATCCTTCTTCTATTTTTGCTGCTGACGAACTTCCTCGGGGCGTCCGGCTTAGTGTTAGCAGATGAGGAGATTGAAGTGTCATCCCAGCCGGATATTGAGCAAGGGCGGGAAATATACCAAGTACATTGTCTGGAATGTCATGGAGCCCAAGGGCAGGGCGATGGTCCACGCGTGACAACACTGGCCGGTCGCCCAAGTCCTCTCTCCTCTGACACTATTTCAAACAAAACAGATGATGAACTGTTTACTGTCATTACTGCTGGTGTTCTTCAGACAGCAATGAAAGGGTGGGAAGACCGCCTGTCCATTGATGATCGCCGCAATGTACTCGCCTATATCCGTTCCCTTGACTTTCAATAAACCGTCCCCTGTTTTATAAGGGGTCAGATACGAATTATTGGGGGGTCTGGTTCCAAGAACGGGTTATTACATTCGACTTAGGGCGCGGAAGTACTCCACGAAGGCGTACATGCCACCTGAGGCTTGTCCCCAGTCAAAATATTCATTGGGCGCATGGTATCCATGTTCTGGCAGACTTAATCCCATAAATAAAATAGGCACTTTCCAGGCACGCTGTAATGTGGCGACAGCTCCGATTGATCCGCCTTCTCTGACGAATACAGGGCGACGCCCAAAACCTTGTTCAACGGCGTATTGCAGAGCTTCGGCATAAGGCCCTTCGGAAATGCCTCGAAAAGGTTCCAGTGCTCCATCGTTGATGACTTCAATATCTGGGTTGCGCTCACGGAGGTGTTTTTTTAAGAGGCGAAAGATTTTTTGAGGATTCTGATTTGGCACTAAACGCATGCTGACTTTAAGTTCTCCCCAAGCCGGCACAATGGTCTTCACGCCTGGGCCCGTGTGTCCGCCGGTTAAGCCATGGACTTCAAACGTGGGCCAGGCCCAAATGCGTTTGAGTAATTCCTTGGGATCGGAGGTGCGTAATGAACGGAGTTGATAGGCTTCTTTAAACTTTCGGACTTGAAAGCCTGAGGCAACGAAATCTTTTAATTCTGTTCGAGTAGGCGGCACCACATCATCATAGAAACCTGGGATTTTCACTCGGCCGGTTTTCGCATCCATGCAGGAATAGGCGGCATCACATAATTCTGCTAGGGGATTGCGTGCCCCTCCCCCCGTAAGGCCTGAATGAATATCCGTTTCCCCTGTGCGAAGGAGGAGGCGAGCTCCTAACAAACCACGGAGTCCACAAGACAAGGCCGGCCGATTTTTCGCGACCCAAATCGTATCCGAAATTAGCACGGAATCTGACGACGGAACGGCTTTGCGATTTTGGAGCACTTCGGCAAAATTTGGGCTGCCGATTTCTTCTTCTGACTCCCAGAGTACGCGGATATTCAGCGGAATCCCCGCTTCTCTGGCGAACCGTGCGGCAAACAGGGCAGTGAGCGCAGGACCTTTGTCGTCAGTGGCCCCTCGGCCGCAATATTTGTCGCCTTCTTTGTGAAAGGTAAATGGGGATTGACGCCATTCGGGTTCCAGCGCAGGCTGTACATCCAAGTGATTGTAAATGGTGACAGACGGACATTTTCGGCCTGCCCACCATTCCCCCACGACGCTGGGGTAGCCTTTGGTTTTGATGATCTTTGCTTTGGCATCAAATCGTTCCAAATAGTTCACCGCCAATTCAGCCATCTTTTGCATGTCTGCTGCATGGGCGGGATCAGAACTCACGGAGGGCGTTTCCACCATCTGCCCTAACATGTCTTCGTAGTGGGACCGTTGGTCTTTAATGTAGGTATGGATCTGAGACTTTTGAAAGGGCATGTTCAACTTATTTGTGTTATCCGAAGTTGAAAGCAATTTCGGTGAAGAAGAGTCTGAGAAGCTGTGGGCCTCTGGATTAGAAAATTCTCTACGATAGCAAACTCTCCTAGCTCAACCTACCGAAAAAGGCACGGGGGCAAATGTGACAATAAAAATCAGCAACGCCGCCCAAGCTACCAATTGCCGACCTTTTCCTAACTCTTCATAGGGATTGGTGACTGGAGGGTGAGCCAGTCCTACCATGGCTGACATCCCGACCCACAGAATCCATCCTGGCCATCCTGTAAAGCCCAGGTAGAGCAGAATCGGCACCGTGGCATAGGCTAATTGTCGCTGTTGTCGTCCAAGAACAGCGAAGGCAACGTGGCCACCATCTAGTTGCCCCAAAGGTAACAGATTGATGGCGGTCACGAAAAAGCCAAACCAGGCTGCAAAAGCAATCGGATGAAGTACCAGGTCGTGGGTGGGGGGGATGGGACCAAACATGAGCCAGGCGAATCCTTGCAAAAGGAGCGGTTCTCCGAGTTGAAGGCCAAAGACTTGTTCTTTGGGTACGACATAGGAAAATGAAAGTCCAATTATGATGGCAATGACTGCAGCAATAAAACCGGCGATAGGACCAGCCACACCGATATCAAACAAGGCTCGTCGTAGCATGATGGGAGATCGCAGGCGAATGACGGCGCCAAACGTTCCAATGAATTGAGGTGGCCCTGGGATGAAAAGGGGAAATGAAGCGGGAACGCGATGGATACGTGAAAGGATGTAATGTCCAAATTCATGCGTGACTAAAATGCCTAAGAGGGTTGCGGCAAAGGGTAAACCGTTTAACAACGAGCCAGGATATTTCATAAGAAAGTCCAAGGCGCCCGTCGCTGGCTTTGTATTCACCTGAAAAGCCCCGGCCCATAGGGTAGTGAAAACCGTAATGCTGAAAAGTAAAATCGGCAGGCCCCAGTCTGAAAATGTACTCGGTGTCGGCGGTAGCTCATTGTAGAATGGTTGGCGAGGGATTTCCGTTTCTTCCTGAGTTGGGTTAGGAAGCCAACTGATTTCTTGTTTAGTTCGGACCATGTGGTCCTGAATGATTTCATCCTGTAGCTGAGGAGCGAGGAGCGAACCAGAAGGGACTGATTCTGCTGGCTCTTGAGTCTCTGGTCGTGAGGAAGCTTTCCCTTTTTCGGATTGGGCGTCACCCAGTGATTTCATGCGCTTTTGAGTTTCTAGCATTCGCTTCAGAATGAGTTCTTCCGTTTCCTTCGGAATGTTAGGTGGGTCAGAACGCGAAGTGGAATTTTCAGTAAACGGTTGGCGGGGAATCTTGGTTTTGTTAGGGGAAGACTCGGCAAGCCACCGAATGCGCTTTTGGGTTTCTAACATACGGTTCAGGATGACCTTTTCTTGGTCAACTGGGGTGCCAGGGGGTATGGGGTTTGATGATTTCTCAGACGTGAGATTTTGTTGTGTGGACTCGTCGGGAGAATCAGAGGAAAGACTGTCTGAAGATTGAGGCGTATCTCCGGGTGGGGGGCTATCCATAGGTAACAAATGCTTCAGGACATTGTGTTATTCCGAATTATCCAAAGGGGTTGTGTGTGTGCTCTTCTTGTACGGTCGTGGAAGGCCCGTGCCCTGGGAATAAGACGGCCTCTTTTGAAAGATGCAACAGGGTTTGTTTGACGGATTGAAGATGTTGGGGATACAACGAAAATGGATTCGATCGTCCGACCGATCCAGAAAACAATGTGTCGCCCACGAAGCAAAGGCTTTGTCCTTTGCGAGTAGTGAGATAGCAAAATCCGCCAGGCGTATGGCCAGGAGTCGCCAAGCATTCTACGGTCAATTCCCCAACGGCAATCATCTGATGGTTGGTTGGTATCTTCAATGACCCCAAATCGGGTTTCCAGGGCAGGAGATCAAAGTCTCCGTTGCCGAGATAGACTGGCACAGGCCATTCCGCCAAAATTTTGTCTAGCCCTCCAGCATGGTCGGCATGGCCGTGGGTTAACCCTATGCCAATAAGCGTCAGTTCTCGCTCTTTGATCGTCGCCAACATCTGTGCAGCATTATACCCGGTATCGATCATTAAGGTCTGTTTGGTGTCTGGATCTGTCAGGAGGTAGCCCTTTACTTCATACCCGCCTATGTCGCCATGTATGGTTTCGACAAGCTTGTCTGCAGTCGTCCAGGCTGGCTGGGGTTGAGGGACCCAGCCCTCCAGAGTGATGGCGATTAACGAATGAAGTTTCAAATGTAAGACCTGACAAATTTGCTGAATTTCCGCCTTCGTGGGCGCGCGTTGGCCTTTCTCCAGGCTTTCTAGATCTGATGGGTCCATGTGAGTCAGTTCCGCTAAAGATTTGAGGCTATGCTCTTGGCCAAAGCGGGCCTTCTTCAAGATATCGCAAAATTCATCTTCTAAATTCATGGGAGGCTCACGAAGTTTTTCCCTGACGTTCAGGAATTGAACATGAATGAGTAGAATAGAAACACCATCTAACCAAAAATAGGGGGTTGAGGGAAAGGGGGCGCACTATTCAGCAAAAATCCCTTGTCTTGAATTCTTCTAGACATGACTAGAAGAATGTGTAAAATTAACCACTCTTTCAGCCTCTGAAAGGTATAGAAAAGTTGTATTTCCCCCCAAAACAATGGGTGTCGAGAGAGTTCTTAGGGATAAGAAGAGTTTCCACTTTTTCTTGGGATTTCAAATGAGTAAGACGTCTTTGACCACTTCATCCGAACCTTGTGATGTGTTGGTGCTTGGAGGTGGGCCTGCTGGTTCTTCCATTGCCGCACTATTAGCAGAAAAAGGTTGGACGGTGGATGTGTGGGAAAAAAATCCCCATCCTCGATTTCATATTGGAGAATCCTTATTGCCTCATACAATGCCGTATTTAAGCCGACTTGGGGTGTTGAAAGAAGTTGAACGAATTGGTGTGAAAAAATGGGGTGCGGAGCTCGTGTCGCCTGATCATGAAAATCCGGTCACACTGTATTTTTCTGGAGCCTTGGATAAGTCTCATCCAATGGCCTTTCAAGTACGACGGTCTGAATTCGACGACATTCTTCTGCGGAATTGCAAAAAAAAAGGAGCTCGGGTTCATGAAGGGATTGAGGCTATCGGGACAGATTTCTCCGATGCTGTATGGGCAACCATCCATGGAACAAATGCCCAAGGCTCACCAATTAGTCAACAGGCGCGGTATGTCGTCGATGCTACTGGACGGCAGACTTTTTTGGCCAATCAATTTGGGGCCAAGCAACGCAATCGTCATCATAACAGCGCAGCTATTTATGGACATTTTGAGGGCGTGACTCGGCATTCAGGAAAAGATGAAGGCAATATTACGATTTGTTGGTTTGAACATGGGTGGTTTTGGATCATTCCTCTCCCGAATGGGATTACCAGTGTGGGCGTGGTGTGTTGGCCTTCATATTTAAAATCTCGTGAAGAGAGTTTAGAAGAATTTTTCTGGAAAACGGTCAAATGTTCTCCGTCCGTGGAGGAGCGAATGCACAAGGCTAAGCTAGTCATGCCCATTGAGGCCACGGGAAATTTTTCCTATCAATCCACCCTGATGTCGGGGTCACAGTTCCTGTTAGTTGGCGATGCTTTTGCGTTTGTCGATCCCATGTTTTCAAGCGGTGTTCATATAGCTCTCCATAGTGGAATTCGAGGTGTAGCTGTCGTTGAGGCCTACTTGCAGAACAATGCCCGGGCTCCTCAAATGGCCAGGCAATTTGAAAAGGTCGTTCGTGATGGCCTCAAGATTTATTCCTGGTTTATCTACCGGTTTACTCAACCGGCCTTTCGTCAGCTGTTTATGGGGCCCAAAAATTATTTCCGTATTCAGGAGGCTATTTCCTCAGTGGTGGCAGGAGATGTCTTTGGTAAGACATCTGTCAAACCTCGAATTTTTCTCTTTAAAATTCTGTATTACGTTATGGTTTTACTTGACCTAAAAACCAATCTGGCTCATCATCGTAGAAAACAAATGGATGTGAAACGTGATTTAATGGAATCACAGAGCGAGGAGCAGACCGTTGCCTCATAGAAACAAAGAATAAGTAGAAACGGAGTCATGGATCGTCCGCTCTCGACTAACAAAAAATCCGTTCGATCAATTTTGAACGATCTCCCAGAATGGGAACGGGCAACAGTGCAGCCTCCATCAAAAGGCCCTGATGCTTTGGGTGTGGCATATGTTCAATCCAAAGAGTTTTCTCAGGTCGTTAGTTTAGAAACATCCCATATTTTAGCTTCTATTACTTACGGAGGCTCTACATCTCAGGCAATAACAGGGAAGGGCCTCAACATTCAGGTTAATCTTCCACCTCAGATTCAACCACCTGTAGTCGAAATTTGGAATAGTTCAGCCTCGGTTCTTTGTGACCAGTTTCAAGATATCCGCTTGGCCGTGACCAATGGAGTCGTTTTTGGTTGTTTAGAAATTCAAGAGCCACCAGGAAGTCTGTTCGAAGATGTGGCTCGGAAAGCCTACAAACAAATATTTGAGTATTGCACTCGATCGGGGTTTCCCCATCTTCTACGTATGTGGAACTATTTTCCGGACATTAATGGGGGCCAAGATGGGTTAGAGCGTTATCAACGGTTTTGTCTAGGACGACACCAAGCCTTTGCGACCCAGTTCCAGGAATTTCTGCCGTTTCTCCCGGCAGCTAGCGCAGTTGGTACCTCGGGTGGGCCATTCCAGGTGTTGTTCTTGGCAGGGATGCAATCAGGAATTCCACTCGAAAATCCTCGACAAATTAGTGCCTATGCCTACCCTAAAATTTATGGCCCTAAAAGCCCATCCTTTGCTCGGGCGACTCTGTATCAGACGTTATCTGGCAGTCATCTTTTTGTGGCTGGGACTGCGAGCATTGTGGGGCACGCCACTCAACATCATGAGGAGCCCACCCAACAGACTCTAGAAACATTGTGTAATATTGAAACGATTCTGAAACGAGTTCGAGGCGAATATCCGGAGCTCGGGGATGTGGAACTATCTCAGGGGTTCTTGAAAGTTTTTGTGCGGAATCTTGAGGATGTTCCCACTGTCATGCGAGCCTTAGAGAACCATGAACTTGGGCAGGCCCCTATTCTATATGTGCAGGCCGACATGTGTCGAAAAGAATTGCTCCTAGAAATCGAAGGCATATGGAGCTGGCCAATTTAGCTAATTAAATGAATGAGGAATCTGGAACTTAACACCAAAATTATTTATGATAGCGTGGTCTTAGCCTATCAAGTAAGAGTGAAAATCTTGTTCATCTTTGGAATTTTCTCACAGAGTTGGAGGACTTGACGATGAAAAGTCGATCATTGACACAGTGGATCTTTTTGGCAGTAAGCATGATGTTGATTATTGGGTGTAGTGGTGGTGCGCCAGTTTTAGATATCAATGATGCTTCGATTACCCCTGTCTCTGGCAAGGAACCGGTATTGGAAGATGTCACCCGAGCTATTGTCAGTGCAGCAACGGGTTCAACGCCCATATGGAATATGCAAGTGGTGAAACCCGGCCATATTGTGGCCACGTTGCATAATCGAAGTCACATGGCTTCTGTAGATATTAATTACACCACTCAGGGGTATAGCATCACCCGAAAGGACTCTGCCAATTTAAAATATAATGCGGAGAAAGGGACGATTCATCCGGGTTATAATAAATGGGTTCGGCGATTAGATAATAATATTCGACTCAAGCTTTCTCTTTTGTAGGACTAGCCAAAAATATCAAAAGTAATAAGCCCTATGGTTTTTCAACCATAGGGCTTATTTGTGTCTACTTGCGGTATGACCGAGAAGAAGAAACTTCTGAAAGATGATGCTCCTGTCGAGCAAGAGGTTGACCAAATAACGCGTGATAGAGATTTTGTGGCGCGAGTCCTTTGGCTAAGAGTTTCCCCGCTATCATGAGAGTAATACGAGTAATATCGACAACGGGGCGAAAATAGCTGGGGCGTGGGGCTTGCCGGGGTTCAGATTCGATGGGCACCGGAAGACTCCAAAATCCCAGCTTCGCGCCCTCCACCAAGATCTCGCTTTCAAACACAAAGCTACGTTCCGAGTTGGTGGGAATGTTCAGCTGAGCAAGCAATGAAAGAGGGTAGATCCGAAATCCCGATTGGCTATCAGCAATAGGATGGCCTGCTGCCCAAGAGACCCAAAAATCTGCAATTCGATTTGCCATAATCCTGTGCCATGTCTGTCGAGTCCACGGTCGACGACGCGCGCCGATAACAATACGGTGCGGCGTCAATTCGATCTGTTTAAGAAGTCGAGGGATATCTGCTGGATCATGTTGCCCGTCTCCATCTAACGTCACGACAGCGGTGGCGTCCATTTGTTGGGCATATTGAAAACCCTTCCAGAGACTGGCAGCTTTTCCGCAATTGGTGTTGTTATTGAGGATCGTGACGGGTAAATCTTGTAAAACTTGAACCGTTTGGTCGGTGGATCCGTCATTCACGACGATTACGTGTTTGAGATTCTGAAGGGATGCTTGGACGACATCAAAAATGGTGACTTCTTCATTGTAGGCTGGAATCACGACGGCATACCGTGGTGTCGTTTGATTATCCATTAGGCCATGGCTCCATTCACGCCAATAATTTGTCCAGAAAGATAGCTAGCTTTTTCAGAAGCTAAAAATCCTACGACCGAAGCCACTTCTTCAGGTTCTCCTGCACGTTTCATTGGTACCATACTCTGAATTTGGTCTTCCGTAAATGTGTGTTCGGT
>JAVJHY011560258.1:0-11278 GCA_035593235.1 Phascolosoma agassizii | reverse complement strand
GGGGGGCTAGCTCAGTTGGGAGAGCGCAACGTTCGCAACGTTGAGGTCGGGGGTTCGATTCCCCTGCCCTCCACCATCATAGACTTGAGGAATGTTCTAATACCGCTTGTTTTGTGCAAACATAGGATTTCTCTCAAAGAGAGAAATCAGGGTAGTAAATTGCCAAAAAGTTCTTTCCATATCCTCATCTCCTAGGTCGCCCTCGCCAGTCCCTCGTTCGGGAAAAAACCTCTTTTAAACCTGTTTTTGCTTAGCCCTTCTTCAAAATTGGGGTGAGACTTACCGCAATTGCTGTCTTACAATTCCTAGAAATAAGAGAAAGCCAAATTATCTCAAGGAACCTGATAACGAGGAGAAAACACATGAGGGTTTACCAAGGGGCTAGTGTCGGGCAATGAGTCAAGCACATTTTTTTCAAATTTCCCAATACCGCTTTGCTAGACCTCCTAGAAGTCAATCAGGCCTGGGTTAATGCACGAATGTATTGGCTCCGTTGAGGTATAGCCCCATCATTCATTCGCACGGCGGCATCAATGTTGGGAGTGTTGAATAATGCGAATATCAACGAATGACAATTCTCAATAACAATGTGCATGTCAGCGGCTTCGGGACGGTTCAAAAAAGTTTGTCCAGCAAGGCCACAGCCATTTTTGCGCGCGGAGCGTACTGGCAATACGTGAGCGCTCACGGCCCGAAGAGGGCCAAGTTTGTGAGCCCGAAGGTCCGGAAAACTAGACAAAATCGCCGCTGACGGCTTTTTTCAACAGACCCATGTTATGAATGCATCTGCTGACTATTGAAACCTCCCGATGAAAATAAGCAGCCACCTCTTAGATGGTGACTACCCAATAAATGTCGGGTTAACCAGCCAATCGTTCGTCGTGCTTCTGAAAAAGCAATAAAGCAGGCCTGACCGTGAAACATAATTGGCCCTGTTTCTTTATTTCGACTTTTTTTGTAGGGTGAGGTATTTCAGTTACGTGCCATCAAAGAGGAGGAGCTAAATGAGCGAGGATCCAACCATCCAAGAAAATCCCTACGCTGACCATTGGGAACCATATGTCGAATATTCCAAAACGGTGCGTACGTGGTTCATAAGTTACGGAATTGGAGCCCTGGTGTTATATCTTGCCCAAGATGGATTAGTGACAAAGGTGTCAAAATCCAAAGATCTAAATACAATTATTCTCCTGTTCCTCATCGGAATTTCCTTGCAGGTATTTGTGACGCTTATCAATAAATGGACGAACTGGATAATTTACGAACATTTGGCCAAGTCGCCGGACAAGTGGTGGGTAAAGAAAGCTGAATGGATTAGTACGTGGTTTTGGTTGGATTTTGGAGTCGACTTTGCGACTCTTCTTCTTTTTGCCACGGCCACATATCTAACTCTTGACGCCATAAACTAACTTTTGACCCCTTAAATTATCTATTGGTCCGGATCTTGGGTATAAAAATTAATGGAAATTACATGATGCGAACCCTAATTTATAAATGGTTGTTTCTAGGGGTAGCGCCATTTTTTGCGTAAAGGCGAATATTTAATAGGGAAATATCTAGGGCTATTGTAGGTACTTCCTTTGATGGGAATTATATCTATATGAAAACAACGAAGAACTGATGGAAGCTTACCAAGTCTTTGGGTGGGATAAACTAATTAGCAGACCGGTCCCCATAGCCTGAGATTCTTACATTTTCCTAGACAGGAACATAGATTAAATTGAGTGAAATAATGCAGACAAAAATGTTTTTCTTAAAAATTTTTATAGCCCTAATCCTAATCAGTCTAGTGCCATTCCTCCTTTACAGTAATGCGCGGTATGAATACTTAGTTGCCAGGTCAAGTGTCAGTAAAGTACCGATCGGCTCTCTACTGAAGAATCAGAGAGGTTTGCTTTTGGATGAGCATTGGGTAAATCCTGGAGCTCGATTGGTAACTCGAATTGTGTCACTTCATTACAGGGATTTAACGCTGATTGGAGAATCACTGGATAAAATGAAATCTCCTTTTGAACTTTGGATACTATCAGGGTCAAAATTCTCAGATGCTTTATCATATTTTTATCTTTCTTTTGCAGCTGGCGATCTGCCTTCCTCATACCAAATTCTCACTACAGCAGCCAAGCAAAGTGAAGTAAGTTCTGTTCCCGATTATGTAAAGAATAGATGGATCAAAGAAGTTACTAATGTATTCTGGCAAGGATCCTTAGAGTATTTAAACGAATTAGACTTTGGAAGATCTGCAATTTTTAATAACTTATACTTGAGCATATCTCACTCTATACTCGGAGGAGGGGATTACTATACTGCTATTACCGCGCAACGAAACCGTAGTTTGTCTTATATCCTACAAGGAGAGTTTAGTTCGGAGCGCATCAAAGCAATGTGTAAACAGATCCGTTTGGAAGAATCATTTGGATATCTTCTAGGCGGTGAATGGGGGTACCCGATTCCGTCTGATGAATTTGTAGGTTTGTTAGAGAGGCGAAAAGACAATAAAGAACATCACTGCGGCGATCCCTCAGAATACAAGGAAATTAACTATAAAGTAGTTACTGAACTTTCCTCTGGCCCCTCATTGCTAGCATGCCAAACATTTCCCTTGGAATGCGATTTCGTTCGTCGTCGAGAAGATATGAGAAATGGAGCGCAAATTGAGATGAGGAAAGCTCTCCAGTTCGCCACCTCATGTTCGTATTTATCTGATGACATGCTATGGGCTGTTTTAATCAAGCAACCCGACTTTAATAATCAAGAACCTTTCGATAAATCCGAAGAACAAGGAAAAATTAACTTTGATGAATTGGGCAAAGCCATTAATTGCTCTGACCGTATGCGTGGAGACTATCAAAAATCCATATATTATCTATTAGAAGACCTTCCGTGTACAGCGATTGACGCATCAAATATTGTGGTTGATCGACAAAAAATTAAAAACTTGATGCTTGAAAAACTTGCTTCTCGATGCGGTTTGAAATGAAATCCACTAAATCTATCATTAAGAATTTTGTGGCATGGATCTCCGCAACAGCAATTCCTATCCTTGGGTTCCTGTCAACAGAACATCGAACCATTGATATAGGTTGGGAATTTTTTATACATGAAATGAATGCCCATGTCTTAGAGGTTGTAGCTATCATTTTGGGCATGTTTATATTGACCATTCTGTACCATAAGTATAAGTTGAAATCACCATTCTTGCTGGAGTTATTGGCTCGGTTGTCCCAGCTAAATGTTCGTTTTCCGTCTTTAGCATTGGTGGGGTTAATACTCTTAGTCTTATCTTTTCAGCCTTATGTGGCAACTCGCTATAAAATTTATTCAGAAACCTATTACCAAATATCTGTAATTCATCTAATGCAAGAAGGAAAAATTCGCCAAGCCCGGATAATGTGTGAACGTTATCTTACTATGTATCCTCAACGACAAAAGGAAGGCGCAATCCCTGATCCTACATGTCTTCCTTTAACTACCTTCTTAAATAGAATGGCGCGGGTTGATGATTATCTAAAGCATGTTAGATTCGAACCAGCTGTCATTGATGGTTTAGGTATTCCGGTTGAGTGGAATGCTAAGAGATTTGCGCGACTATTAACAGACAAGTGGTCAGGCCGAGAAAATCTGCGGTTCGAGGACTACAATGTCTCTGCTATCCCACTGCCCATTCCCAACAAATTGTTTGAGTAGGGGAGTGGAGACTAGTATCTTCATGGGAATAGTAAAAGCGTGTTGTAGAATACGATTTAGGTAGAAAAGCCAGAACTCCTGAGAATTCGGTCGGGGTTGAATTTAACTATATAACCATCATATCTCTTCACAGTAGTTCGTATGGTCAAAAAACTAATGTGGCCTCGGGATAGGACTTTTATAAAGTATTTCCTATATTTCCAGTCCGTAGTCCGGATCTATCCAGTTTTCTTAAATGTTAATTCTTCTCCATCTTCTCCCCTGCAAAGAATATTCTTGAGTTATTTGAGCCTGTTTTATCTTGCCTATGGAAGAGCTAATTCACATTTTGAGTCCAGGTCATGTGTGCTCAATAATCCGTCGTCTCTCCATGTCCGACCCTGAGAGTTAGAGTTTGTTCCCCTGCGATTCCTCGAACAAGTCTCGTTCGGATTGCTTCGCACACAGGTGACGAGTTGTGATGGGGCGATGTTGTAGCAAAGTGGAAGCTGGGGACTTTGCCCAAGCAGGCTAGCAGCTGTGCAAAGAGCTGGAAGCTCTCTTTGCACCTGAATTGGTTACATATGGTATTTGGTTAGAGAGGGGGCTAAAACTCGTCCACCCAATACTCAGGCTCTTCGGTCGTGGGGAGTTCTTCAGGCTGCCAAGTATACCAAGACCAGCTGGGAGTGTAGACCTTTTGTGAAATCGATTGAACGATCCCTTCGCTTGAATAGGGGTCAGGTAGCTTTCTTTATAATATAGGGTTTCATCCGCTTTAGCGTCTTCTCGACACCCTATATCTTCTTTACTTCATGTTCAGATCTGGGAGGTGATAAAACGCACGGGCCTACTCTTTGTTAGACGAGCTTATCCGAAAGCTCGTCTATTTTATAAAGCACGGAACTTGACCCCTCGATCATGCAGTTTTTCTGCTTCTGTCGCAAATGGCGCCTTTGAAGGTATTGAAAGGTTTAATCTCCTTTTTTTGCAAACAGGAATTGCCAATTTTACTGGGGTTTTCTAATCTGGGACGGGATAAAAACTATAGGATTTTTCACCATTTCGCTATTTGCGACAGAACCCCTGCACGAGACCAAGGAACGTCCTTGGATGCGCTTTTTGCTTAGGCTTCGGCTACGGCTTGTTCTGGGCGCTGCCCAGGCCCGACACAACCTAGCTACCCTTCCGTTTTTTTTTAAGGAAATCGAAGATGATGCATAAATCGCTAAAAAGAATGTGGAAGCCCTGTCTTTTGGGCTAGAGATACCCTACTTCTTCTTTGGAATTTATTAACAACAAAAATGAGGTGAAATATGATGCTTGAGGTTATTCAAAATTTTTGATTCAATTGGTCAAATCACTGGAGGCAGATCAGTATTTGCAATTGAGTTGGCAGCGATCTGGGTCTTTAGTGCATATTGGCTGCTCAAGACGATTGAGATTCGTACGAGCCAATGGGATGATCGCGCCATGCGTGAAGCGTATGGTCAAAAAACTCATGCAACCTAGCGAAATAGTAACTTAATAGCCTATGTAGTCTTTTGCAGTGTAATCTCGGTTGGGTTGTCTTCTTGCGCACGCTCCATGAAACACACTGTCCACATTATTTTCAAACGCATATTGTGGAGGGTGAATGTGTCGATGGGATTGGACTTGGCTTTTGAGTCACATTTCTGTGGCAAAGAATCAGGAGGTTCCACATCATAACCAAGGAGGGCTGTTATGGGAGGTAATGACGACTCCACAGTACGACCGGATGAGATCGAGCAAAATTCTCAGGATTCACACTCGCCAGACGATTATGCCCTGACTCGACGGCAATTGCTGGCCATGGGGTCTGTGGGTGCGATGACCCTCGTTTTGGGAGGGTGTTATCGCCATCGGAATGGTGGCCTACCGCAACCCCCGGATTTCCTAGATCCGGATTGTGTCAGGATTCCTAACTTGCCGGATCTGCATGTGAAAATGAATGACAATGTTCCCATCAGGTATTTTGATCCTAGCACTGGAGCCTTGGAGACACGCACAATAAAGACGCGGACTTATAACGGGAACGTTCCTGGACCGACGTACTGTGTCAAACGCGGTCAAAAAATGGAATTCAAGGTAGTTAATGACCTGGACCCTAACACGTATCCTGCCCAACTATATGAGGACCAGACACCTAATCGTAAGACATGTAAGGAGTATGCGGAAAAGGAAATTCCCCATTGTTTTAATACGACCAATTTACATACTCATGGTCTCCATGTGTCGCCGACGACCAAAGAAGATCCAGACCGATTTCGAGGGATCTCTTCGGATGACGTCCTCGTCAAAATTCCACCCAAAGATGACACATGGGAGGATCCGCAATGGCCCAGTGAACGGGAATATTGCATATGGTTGCCCGATTTTCATGCCCCTGGAACGCACTGGTATCACGCCCACATCCACGGCTCTACAGCAATCCAAGTCGTGGATGGCATGGCAGGGGCGCTGATCGTTGAGGAGGAAGACGATGAAAAAATCAAAGATGGTAACAAGATTATTGAGGAAAAAGTATGGATCGTTCAGGAGATCGCCGGGGTTCAAAATGGCGATGTCGTGGACACGCAGGTCTATGCCAATCTGACAGACTTCGAATTGAATGAGAAACCCTTTGGGACAAATCCACCATCCGTGCGGTTTACGGTCAATTCAATAGCCGGGTCAACACTCAAGATAAAAACTGACGAAATCCAACGTTGGCGCTTCATTAACGCCACGGGATCGCCTCGCGGTTTTATGGAGCTTGCGATTACGGAGCCGGATCCAACAGACCCAGGAAAAACGCCAGGACCATTCGTAGCAGGCGCAATGGCTTTGATTGCAGAGGATGGGATTACGTTTTATGGTCAACAGCCAAAAGAGGTCACGGCCCCTGGGCATTTTTTTTCGCCGGCCTACCGAGCCGACTTTCTGGTCCAGCTTCCCAAGAAACTGCCTGGAGGTAAGAAATACGAAGTCTGGAAGAGGGAAGTCACCCAGATCTCCATTCAAGGGGCTGGCAGTGGGCCGACGAGAGATGAACTTTTAGCCCTGATCGAAGTAGAGGGGCAAGATGAACAACCGAAGCCTTGGCCTGGACTGCCTTCACAGGATAAGGCCCCCTGTTATCTTAAGCGGATTACAGAAACCATCAGCAGACAAAGAACGTTGACGTTTGAGGTTCAATCTCCGGGAAGATTCGGTGGATTTACAATTGATGGTGTACCCTACAGCCAATCAGCAGATATTGAAGTAGACCTCGGAAGTGTTGAGGAGTGGACATTGCAGAACACATCGAATGCAGCTCATCCGATCCACATACACGTCAATCCCTTCCAAGTCGTTGAGTTCTTTGATCCGAATAAAATGGCGCAGCCCATGACGTTTGGACCGGATGAAGCAATCTGGAGAGATACGATTGTCGTTCCACCGAACAACGGCCATGTGAAAATCCGTCATCGATTCCTCACTTATTTTGGGACGTACGTCATGCACTGCCACATTCTTATTCATGAGGATGTCGGCATGATGGTTAATGTGACAGTTAAGGATCCGAATGGCAAAGGACAGCCTCCATGTAAACAAGTCACCGAGTGTAAGCTAACGCTGTAATTTCGAGTGTAGGGGGTAACTTTGGGGGGTATAAGGGAAATGTAAAATATCATTTCCTATCATATGGTTACCACGCTGCTTTGGTAGTCCTGCCCTCACCATTTTACGTTACAACACTAGGTTTTAATGGCAGGTGAGAAGCTGTCTGGAATGCATCTTTTTAGTACACGGTCTACGCTTCAGCATGCACGTACCGTGCAACTTTAATCTTTCTTTCCTGGCGCCGCATTTCGCTTGAATCATGCCATGTTTGGATCTGCAAGAGCATATCCATATCGAGGCTAAACGCCTTTTCAAGCCGTAGGGCCATTTCCGGTGAAAGGGAAGCTTTTTCATGCAATAAATCGGACAGAGTTGCACGACGCACGCCCAGTATATCTGCTGTCTTCGTGATGCTGAGGCCAAGCTCATCAATAGTTTCCGTCTTGATAAATCCGCCCGGATGAGACGGTTTCATTCCCACTTTAATCGGTTTCTTCTTCATCAGTGATAGTTCTCAAAATCCAGTAGATTGATATATCCATCTTCTTCTATAAAGGTAATTCGCCAGTTGCTGGACGTAGAGACAGAACCGGTGTGTAAGAGTACAAACGCAAATATGGTTCTCATTTCGGCAGCTGCTTGTTCTGCTTATCCTCAATATGAAGCACTTTAGTATATACGATCCTTCCAATAACAACACGTGGATTGATCTGCTATAACTTCATCCCGGGGAGACTGATGGTTCTGTCGCAAATAGCGTTTTTGAAGGAATTGAAAGGTTTAATCTCCTTATTTTGCAAACAGGAATTGCCAATTTTACTGGGGTTTTCAAATCTGGGACGAGATAAAAAACCATAGGATTTTTCACCATTTCGCTATTTGCGGCAGAACCAGGTTTTGAGATAAATTCTAGACAATCCGCGCGTATGATTTTTTTAACCCTACGCCTTATCATAAGGGAAGTGTCGTGATGAAAACTGTATACATCCTGACCGCCTTAATTGTGCTGTTCGTAGGACCACTGCAGCAAGCCCATGCTGAAGATCCTCCCTTTCTTATGGACCGGAAAACCTGGATTCAGCTCAGTGCCCGTGAAAAATCAATGTATCTCCAAGGCTTTACTCGTGGCTTGGCAATGGGTGGCGCCATGCCAGAAGTTACGCAATTCCATGTGCCTGGGTCGAAGGTGAACGATATCGTCATATATGTGGATCGATTTTACGGCAACTTCCTCAATGCGCGTATCTCCGTTCCGTTTGTCTATATGATTCAGTCATTGGAGGTGCAGGGCTCTAAACATGAAGACATTGATGAAGTGGTACAGAATTTCCGAGGAATGACTCAGGTGGAGACGGTTCGTTGGCTGCGATCGACCTTCGACGTTATCAATAAAGAAACCGCGGCCCAGCAATCACGGGCCGAGCAAGACTCCTACGACAGTATGCTCCAACACTTAGATCCGCTGGAACATCAATAGGGTCGGTCACAACCTGAAGGTGCGGCTATGAAGATTCTTGGACTTAAGTTGGGATTCCTGCAACTGACGAGTGAACCTACCTGTTCCTTCTATTAATTCATCTGCCTTGAAGTATTTGAGTATTTCCGCAGGCTAAGGGCTGCATGACCATTGGAAAATGAAAGATAAATTAAAAAAAGGGATAGGCTCTTACCAAATTAGATGAATGGCAAGAGCTCCCCAACAAGCTGTCAGAGTTCCGATCATCACGAGTACCCAGTCCATAATTGTGTTCTCCTTTCTCAGTCTGTCGTCCCATTGCTACTATTGGTTCAAGTAATAGCAACCTTAATGCCATTTTATACCTTGCTTCGAACTAACCTCTCGAAATGCTATCAACTAACTGATTTTTGAAAAGAAAGAGGAAGATGGTAAGGAAGGGACGGTTCTATTTAACCATGAACGGAAAACGGAAAGGTATCGGAACGGATACACCATTGTATCTCATTCGATACGGAGTGGAGGAGAGAGACTATGAGTTGCATGAGGAGTCTTCATAAGGGAATAGAAAAATGAATGACAAATTTTGGTCAAAGGAAGGGGGAGTGTACGTGCTGTAATACCTTCTGCGCTTTTCTCTCTGACTGGCTGGAATCCTAGAGAGTTCATCGGTTCCTAACCTCGTTACTTGGGCATTGTCCTTTCTATTGATCCATCTGCCTTGAAATATTTCAAATCCTATCATCTGCTCCTGTGAAGAGAAGCCAGCTCATTGACCCGTTAGAGATCAAAAACGATCCGAAGGCTAGGAGGAAGAATTTTTTGGGCCCCAGCGGCGTTGGATGAGTTGATTGAGGGCCTGCTTCATTTCATTTCTATTCAAATGAATGCGTTCTCCATGTCCTGGTAGTACCCACTCAAAGGAATGATTCAGTAATTTCTTGACGGATTGTTCCAACCGCCTGTCATTCCACACCAAATTTTCCGGAGTGCCCAGCTTCTGGCCACTATGATCCCACCATAAGTGATCGCCGGAAAACAGAAAACGATTCTTAAGCAACAAGGCCATACTTCCTGCGGTATGCCCTGGAACGGGGATGCATGAAAACTCAGGTTCTACTTGAACTTCATTCTCGCCATCAATGATCTTTTCTGCATCGGCCATTGCAGAGGAGTCGGCTTGATGAATAATTCGTGTTGCACCAAAGGTTTTGGCATAACGGGCTGCCTCTGCGACGTCATCCTGATGACTGAGAAAGATGTATCGAATGCCACCAAGCTTTTTAAATGCTTGCACAAGTTGCTTGAGATAACGAGGAGAGTCGACCAACCAGTTTCCCTCAGGATGTTGGATGAAATAGCTATGGGCGCCAAAGGACTTTTCTGAATTAAACCCCACGTAGTAGACGTCGGATTCGATTAGCAGTGGGAAGGAATCTTGGGCTTGTGAGAAGACCGTAGGGTTTTTCGTCGTGGTGCCAATGGATCCTACTGGACAGGCGATCAGCGCCTGATAGGCAGCGAATTCCTCTTCTGGAGATGTTGGTTGATGGTATACCGTAGAAAAATCCCCATCCTCGACAAACGTGGTCCGAGCCAATTGTCGACAGGTATCGCAGTCGATACATGTAGAGTCGACAAAAAAATTCCCTTCAACATTGGTCTCTAGACGCTTGGAGAGATTAGCCATAATCGAGATCCCTTACTCATTGATTATAATGGATATTTATCGTGGTTAGGCAATGAACAATTTGCCCCTTTTCTTTATGCATACTTTTACCGAAAAAGTGTTCAATGGGTTCATTTTCTCTATCTCATCAAGCGGTTCGTCTCATAAGCATTGTCAGGGAGGAAAAAAGCCTCCTCGCTCTCCTCAATTATCCTCAGTTAGTGGAAAAATCTTCAGAATCAAAGGCAGCGCTGGAGACTCAAAAGGTGGATTGGGCGAATTTTTATGAATTCAAGAAATATCCTCTGGGCAAGATACCTCAATCGTTATCCTCCTTTTCTGAACAATTGGATAAATCATGGGAGGTCTTGTCCCGTGCGCGGTATTTAGATAATGACACACTTGAAGATCTCTTATTCGTTCTCCTTCACTCAGTTCCTGCTCATAATGCCAGCCAGGTTCCTCTGCAGGCCTTGGAGTTAAAAGAAAAAGGATCGTCCTTCACTCCAACCGCCGCTCGTCCTAGAGCCTCCAAAGGGACTAAGGATCGACCTAGGAAAATTCCACAACCGTTACCGACCGATCTGCGTCCCTATCTTTCCTCTCGTGATGGTACTCAACGAGTGCTGAAATATTTTCAGGCGCTCCTTCCACATGGTTTGACTCATTTGGTGAAGACGGGAGTTTTATCCTGTGAGCAGAAGCACGCCATGAAATCTTCAGACCCGATTCCTTTTCTGGCTCTTCCAGGGCTTCATCAAAGTGAACTGAAAGAAGAACTGAGGAGATTACCTTCAGCCTTACTGCAACATTTATTGCCTGGAATGGAAATGAAGCGTCCCAAGGAAATTCGTGAGCTCCTGTCACTCTTCCATTATCTT
>JAVJHY011560148.1:0-11278 GCA_035593235.1 Phascolosoma agassizii | reverse complement strand
GCTCGCGAACCGGATGGGATCTCCGCTGTTGACGACGGTCGACTCCGTGAAGTGATCGAAGCCCTGCGCGAAGTTCGAGAGGACGTTGCCCATCACGATGTTCGCCGAGAATCCAGCCGTGTAGAGACCACTCGCGCTCAAGACCTCCGGCCAGGTCACGACCTCCGCGGGCAAGCGATGGTCCATCTTGTAGACGCCGGTCGTCGACGGGTACTGCGAGCTGAGCATCGCCGCCATCGACGGCTTCGTCCATGCGGCCTGGCTGTAGCATTGCTCGAAGACGACGGAACGCTCGGCAAGCTCGAGGAACGGCGTCGTCTCCCGCCCGTACCGGTCGTACCCGACGCGGTCGCCGCGGCACGTGTCCATCAGATAGAAGAGGACGCTGCGCTCGCGGGGCGCAGCGGAGTCCTGGGCGACCGCGGGCTGTCCGGACAGCCCGGCGAAGACGAGCGCAACTGCGACGACGTTGGGGATGGCATGATGCATGCGGCCTCATAGGCGCGATTCGATCGCCTATTCGTCGCGCGTCCACACAAGAACACGGCTGCACGTGTGGGGCGGACGTGGGGCACCGCCCCGAGAGCTCGGCGGCCCGGCCTAATCGTCGGAACGCGAAACCGGCCCCTGAAGGACGCGCTCGCCAAGCCCGATCCGTTCTCGATCGAAGTGCGAGGCGAAGACGAACGCGTCGTGATTCCAATCGCGGCGGAGTGATGGAGCGCGCGGGGAACGTCACCCATCGTTGAACGCGGCCGCGACGGAGCGCGCGGCGATCGCTACGCTCTTCGCGATGTCTGCTCCTCGGGACGAGAAGGCCGCGTCGGCGGAGATTCTGCCGCTCGTCCATGAGGCGTACATGCGCGTGCTCCAACAGACCGGCGTCGAGTGGAAGAACCCCGGTCACCTGCGCGCGGTCTGCGCGCAGGCGATGTGCCGCGTTCTGGTCGACCACGCGCGCACGAAGAACGCGGGTGAGCGCGGAGGCGGGCGCCAGGCGGTGACCATGCAGTCCGAGCTCTTCGGACTGAGCAATGCGCCGGTCGACGTGCTCGGAATCGAGGATGCGCTTGCCAAGCTCGACGGTCTGAACGAGCGCCAGGCGCGCATTGTGGATCTGCGATTCCTTGGTGGCTTGACCAACCGTGAAGCCGCCGAGGCGCTCGAAGTGTCCGAGACGACGGTCGAGGATCAGTGGCGATTCGCCCGTGCGTGGCTGAACCGCGAGCACGCAGAATGAGTGCAATGGGTCGACTAGTGCCGCTCGTTTGTGTGTTCGTCGTGTCGTGCGCGGGAATCGAACTCGCGCCTCGATCGACGACGGTGCTCCGCAACGTGACGCTGATCGATGGAACCGGGGTGGGACCGATATCCGGTCGAACGATCGTCCTTCGCGGAACGCGCATCGAGTCGATCGGTGCGGTCGGCACAGTCGACGTTCCGGATGGAGCCGAAGGGCTCGACTTCGAAGGGCGGTACGTCGTGCCGGGCTTTGTCGATTTGCATGTTCACTTGCCGGGTGACCGCGACGTGCAGGAGGCGCTCCTCGAGCTTTGCCTCGAGTATGGCGTGACGACCTTTCTCAATCCGGGTGCGCGCGAGGATGCGGGTGTGGAGTTGCGCCAACGGATTCGTACCGGCCGTGTCCGAGGCCCGCGCATGTTCGCCGCCGGACGGATCATCGAGTGCTTCGACGACGTCGATGCACCCGGCGAGGACGGGTTCCGGAACTGGGCTGTCCACGTCGACACGGAGGCGGCGATCCGCGCCGAGGTGCGCGCGCAGGTCGCGAGCGGCGTGGACTTCATCAAGCTCTACCGCCGCATGCCCCCGGAGCTCGTCGCCGCGGCGATCGACGAGGCGACGCTTCACGACGTTCCGGTGATCGGGCACATGGGAACCACGACTTGGGCGGAAGCTGCGGAGTTCGGCGCCGCGATGCTCGTTCACTCGGGGTGGGGGACGTCGATGGACGAGCTCATCGTCCTCGACGACGCGGACTCCGCGACGGATACCGAGTGGTACCACGCTTACGGTCGCGCGACCGAACGCGAGCCGTTCGCGGCGCTCGCCCGGTCGCTCGTCGAGCACGAGGTCGTCGTCGTCCCGACGCTCGCGATCACGCTAGCGTCCGGCCTTGGCGAGGATGCGTCGATGATTCCACGCTTCCGCGCCGACCTAGCGCCGGACTCCGGAACCGCCGATTGGTGGAGCGAGGGCTGGCGCGAACGTCACCCGCAGTACGGCCCGGACTCCGAGGAGGAAGCCGAGCTGATGCGCACGGTCTTCTTCCCCGCCGTGCTCTCGATCGCGAACGGATTCCACCGCGCGGGAGTCACGCTCGGCGTCGGCACCGACGTTGGCAACTCGTGGATCGTCGCCGGGTTCGCGTACCACCTCGAACTCGAGCTCCTGCAGGAAGCGGGCATACCGCCGCTCGACCTCATCCGCATGGCCACGTGGAACGGTGCCGTCGCGCTCGGGATCGAGGACGACGTGGGAACGATCGAGGCGGGGAAGCGCGCGGACCTCATCGTTCTCAGCGCGAATCCCGCCGAGGACATCCGCAACACGCGCGCGATCGAGGCGGTCTTTTTCGGCGGCGAGCGTGTCGGCGAACGCCGCTAGCTCCGTTCAGCCGACGAGCCGGTCGTAGCGATCTTCATCTCATCGCTGGGACCCCGAAGAGTCGGCGCCAGTCTCTTTTCTTGTCGACCTCATATGCGATGGACTGCGCGAGCAGACGCTTGGCATCGGCACACTCCGAGCCCGTGAACGCGCGCAGCGCTGTGGTCTGGGTCCTGCGCGTCAAGTGATGCGCGGCGCGAAACGATTCGGTTGAACTCGCGGGTTGGTCGGGTGCTCGACGTCCGTTGGCGAGACGAGCCGGGCTCGACTTCGCTAAGCTGCGGGTCCCGATTCCGTCTGACTCGAAACCGACGCCCCATGCTCAGCCAAGTTGCTCACCGTTCCTTCTCGTGCTTCCTGCTCGCCACCTGCACGCTCGCGAGTGCCAGCTCCGCGCAGGAGTCCCTCACCGATCGCTATCGCGAGGAAGCGGGTCGCATCCTCGGCGCGGCGCTCGTCGACACGCACGGTTGGGGGAAGCTCGAGCACTTGACGACGGTGATCGGTCATCGGCTGAGCGGATCGAAGGGGCTCGAGAACGCGATCGAGTGGGCGCACGCCGCGATGAAGGCCGAGGGGTTGGCGACCTATCTGCAGCCGACGATGGTTCCGCACTGGGTGCGCGGCAAGGAATCGGCGGAGCTGGTCGAGCCGGTGCAGCGTGACGTCGCGATGCTCGGACTTGGCGGAAGCGTCGGTACGCCGACAGACGGCATTACCGCGCCGCTCGTCGTTGTGCGCGACTTCGACGAGCTCGACGCGCTCGGGCGCGAAGGCGTCGAGGGCAAGATCGTCGTGTACGCCGTCGAGTGGCAGGGCTATGGACGCACCGTAGGATATCGCGTCGGCGGCGCATCGCGCGCGGCCGCGCTCGGCGCCGTAGGCGTCCTCGTGCGCTCGGCCACGGGCAGCAGCCTGCACACCCCGCACACCGGGACGCTGCGCTATGCGGACGACCAGCCGCGCATCCCCGCGGCCGCGATCACCGTCGAGGACGCGATGTGGATGCGGCGGATGGACGAGCTCGGCAGCGCGATGACGCTCACGCTTCGCATGGAGGCGCAGACGTTCGAAGACGCGCCTTCCGCGAACGTCGTCGCCGAGATCGTCGGCAGCGAGCTACCCGACGAGATCGTGGTCATGGGTGGGCACTACGACTCCTGGGACGTAGGGCAGGGAGCTCACGATGACGGCGCACCGTGCATCGCGGCGTGGCACGCGCTCACGATCTTGCACGAGCTCGGTTTCCAGCCGCGGCGCACACTTCGCGTCGTGCTGTGGACGGCCGAGGAGAACAGCGGCGCGGGCGCGGACGCGTATCGCGCGTCGGTCGGCGAGGACGCGAGCACGCACGTGGCCGCGATCGAGATGGACGGTGGCTGCGAACGGCCGGTGGGCTTTGGCTTCACGCTCGCTGGCACCGAAGACGAGGACGCGGACACGTCGGCCAACGCTCGTGCGCGCGCGCTACTCGAGCAGATCGCCACGTTCTTCGAGCCCATCGACGCGGCGACGATTCGCGACGGAGGCGGGGGCGCGGACATCCGACCGCTCATGCAAGACGGCGTTCCGGGCATGTCCCTGAACACTGTTGGCGAGCACTACTTCGACTGGCACCACACGCATGCCGACACGCTCGACAAGATCGAGCCGACCGCGTTCCGCCGCGCAGTCGCGCTCTTCGCGGTGATGGGCTACGTGCTCGCCGACATGCCCGAGACGCTCGTCGTGCGCTGAGCGCGTCCCGGAGGCACGAGTCTTCGTTCGGGTGTTGTCGCTGGACGGCCGAGCGAACTCGGCCGTCCACAGAGTCGCGACAACGGGCGCGGTCTACTCGCCCAATTCGTTCGCTTTCGCGAGCAGGTCGCCGGGGTTGCGTGCGCCGCCCGGGCCGACGGACTCGGCCCACAGGACCTTGCCGCTCTTGCCGATGAGCACGGTCGCGCGGTCGGTGATGCCCTTGTCCTCGAGCCAGAGCCCGTAGGCCGCGGCGACGCCACCCTTCGGGTGGAAGTCGGCGAGCAACGGGAAGTCGATGCTCCCGAACGACTCGGCCCACGCCTTGTGGCAGAACTTGCTATCGACAGAGATACCCAAGACCTGGGTATCGGCGGCCTCGAACTTCGCGCGGAGCGCGTTGAGGCCGGGGATCTCGATGCTTCATGTGGGCGTGAAGTCGAGCGGATAGAACACGAGCATCATGTTCTTCTTCCCGACGAGGTCGGCGGACTTGATGGTTTCGTCTTGGTGGCTATCGAGCGTGAACTCGGGAGCCGTCGTTCCGGGTGCGATCATGTCGATGGGTAGGTGTGGCGGGTCTCCGCCCGCGTGGCAGAGGCGAGCACAGAATTTACCGCCCCGGCGAATTCGTGCCACGCGCATCCACGATTCGTCGACCAGCTGGCGGACCGTATCGCCCGCGAGAAGCAGGAGGCGAAGGTGCAGGACGGCTACAGCCCGTGGGCTTCTAGCGCTCAGTCGCCCCAGCGCTTGCGCGCGTCTGCGAGGGTCGCGACGTCCTCCGTGCACGCGGTCCATCCCTTGACGAAGGCGCGACCGCTTGCGCGCGCCTCACGGAGCGCCTTCGACCCCAGTCTCATTCAATAAGGGAACGGATGCGCGATGCGTGAGGCCCGGAGAGTCGATCGGAAGACTCTTCGTGTGAAAAGAACCCGAGAAGACTCACTCGGCGGGGGGGCATGTTCCGAGAGACAGGGCCGCGGCTCGCTTCGAGTCGAGAGGCTCCGTGGGGGAGTCAGGTGAACAACGTGCGGCGACCGGGGAAAACGAAACAGGCGGGCTTCTCGCTGATCGAGCTCTTGCTCGTGATGTCGGTTGTGATGATCGCTCTGACGGTGCTGTCGCAGTCCATGGGGACGGCGATGCAGCTCACGGGCGTCAACCGCGAGACCGCGCTCGCGGTCGATGGTGCGCAGGAGATGGTCGAGCTCCTCGACGGGAGCGAGGACTTTGCGGTGCTCTTCGCGAGCTACAACGACGATCCGAACGACGACCCGGGCGTCGCGGGGTCTGCGCCCGGCTCAGGGTTCGAGGTGGACGGACTCGATCCTGCGGACGACGACCCCGATGGCTTCGTTGGCGAGATCGTCTTCCCAGCGGAGTTTGGCCCGAGCGGCCTCGAGCTGCGCGAGATCCTCAACGACGTACAACTCACGGCGCTGTTCGACATGCCGCGCGATCTCGACGGGAGCGGCGTGCCCGATGCGGCGGACCACTCCGGCGACTATCAGCTCTTGCCCGTCGCCCTGCGCCTGCGCTGGAAGGGCGCGACCGGTGTGAGAGAGCTTCGCATCATGACCCAGTTGGCGGACCGATGAGACGCAACGATCGACATCCGCGGGCGCGCCTCGGCGGCTACTCCTTGGTCGAGCTTTCCATTGCGATGGTGATGTTCGCTGTCGTGCTCGGTTCGTTCGCGATGGTGAGCCGGACGAGCGATCAGATGTTCCGCACCGGGACCGTCGCGTCACACCTGGAAGCGCAGGTGAAGATCGCGACCGACCGCATCGTGCGTGAGATGCGCATCGCCGGCGTCGACACGATCGCTCCAGACCCGGCGCCGGGCATCGGCGGAAATGACATCCGCTACGTCCAAGCCGTCGCGGGCGACTTGGGCGAGGTTGAATGGACGCCGCTGCGACGTCTGTTTTTCGAGTACGAGACGGGCGAAGCGAACGACGGAATCGACAACAACGGCAACGGCTTGGTGGACGAGGGGCGCGTCGTCCTGGTCGAGGACTTCGGCGGGGCGAACGAGCGCCGGCGCGTGCTCACGCGTTGGGTTCCGGAGTTCCTCGAGGGCGAGCTCGAGAACGGCCTCGACGACAACGGCAACGGTCTCGTCGACGAACGCGGCTTCACGGTCGAACGCGACGGCGAGTCATTCGTCGTTCGCCTCACCCTGCAACGCATGGTGAGCGGCGGTCAACTCCAGACCCGCTCCGCGCGAACCTCGACCAAGCCCCGCAACCGTCTCGAGCAGGAGGAAGGCTGACATGCAGGTACGGAACCACAGCAATTCGAAGCGGCGTCGCGGTACGGCGCTCATCTTCGCCACGGTACTCGCGATCACGATCGCGGGCCTCGCCCTGGCGTTGCTCGCGACGAACCTGAGCACTGAAAAGGTGCGCATTCAGGATCAGGGCGCGCAGCGCGCGTTCTACGCGGCCGAGGCCGGCCTGAACGATGCGTACGTGCAGATGAGCAACGGCCTCATCGATTTGACAGGCGCACCGCCGTACTTCGTTGGCACCGCTGACAATCCGATCCCGCTCGGCAAGGCTTCGTACTTCGTCGAGATCGCGCCGCTCGGCCCGATGGGCTACTCGCTTGCCTCGACCGGCGTCGACAACGATCTCGTCGAGCGTTTGGAGCTCCAGCTCGACCTACCGCCCACCGGGTTCTTCCAGTACGCCGCGTTCGGCGCGGAGGGTGTCAACCTGCAGAGCAACGCCTTCATCGACAGCTACAACTCGTTGTACGGAACGTACGCGTCCCAGGTGTTGAGCGGAAACAGCTTCGCGCGTGAGAACGGCGACGTCGGCTCGAACAAAGACATCGTCATGCGCTCGAACACCGAGATCCACGGCGACGCGACGCCGGGGCCGGGCGGCATCCTGAACGATTCGGCGCCCGGCACGCTCGTCACGGGCTCGACCGATCCGGCGGAGGAGGAGTTCCCGATGCCGCCGATCGAAGTGCCGCCGATTCCCTCGACCGGAACGATGCCGGGGACAGCCGACGTGACGCTCGGTCCGGGCGACGTACACCTCGATGCGCTGAACATGAGCGGCGGCACAACGCTCACGATCGTGGGGCCGGCGACGGTGATCCTCGATGAGTACAGCATGAAGAGCGGCGCCGAGATCATCTTCGATGCCACCGGCGGACCGATCGACCTCTATGGGACTAGCGACTTCGTGCTCGAGAGCAACACGACGATGACGACGCACTCGCAGTCCGCGGTCGACGTCACGATCTTCCTGTCGGGGGACAACATGTCGTCCGGACCGAAGGACTCGATCAAGCTGAGCTCCAACGCTGACTTCATTGGCGCGATCTATGCACCGAACATCGAGTACAGCCTGAACAGCAACTTCAACGTCTACGGCAGCATCATCTGCGGCAAGTTGGACTTGTCGAGCAACGGTGAGATCCACTTCGACGAAGCGCTGCTCTATGCCGGCGACGGTGATGCGACGGACTACACGGTTTCGCTGTGGCGCGAGCTGCCGCTCGAATAGGTTGCGCTCTCATGCTCGACTTCTCTGAACGCTTCACGGGCGCTGCGCTCGCATGCTTCATGGCGGCTACCGCACTCCCGTATGGGGCGCAGCCGGACGACACGGGCTCGGAATTCGGGGCGCGTGTCATCGCCTTCGAGGGAAACGCTGACGAGCTCGAACAGTGCGCACGTGAGTTGGCCCAGCTCCCGGATGGAGTAGGAGCCTACTTCGCGTTCGTCTCCACGCGCGAACCGGAGACGAACTCGCAGGCGCAGCTCCTCACGCGGACCGCGGCGCACTTCAACGCCAGCCTCGTTGCTCACTACGTTCGCGGGAATCTGACCGAGGCGACGGGCGACGTTTGGCGACGCACGGCGCTCGAGCTTCTCGGCCTGCACGGTTTGTCCGACGATCTGTCGCTGCTTGCCGACCTAGCCGTTGAGCCAGGCACGGATTCGGCGGCACGCCCGGCGCTCGTCGAACCGTTCCAACTGGCGTTGGCGAGCGTTCTCCGGCGAGACGGAGTGCGTGTGCGCGAGCTCGCGTGGCTCGTCGATGCCGCCGAAGGGCTACGCGGCGTTACGATTCGTGGCGTTGGCGCGAGCGGTGATCCAGAGGGGATGCGCTGGCTCGTGTACAGCGCGTTGCACGCGGAGCACGGTTCGGCCGCGCTCCAGGAACTCGCGCGCTTGGCGCGCAGCGCGTCCGCCGAAATCGCCGTCGACGTTGCGTCGCACCTCGAGCCGCTTCTCTTCACCGCAGAGCTCGGCGAGCGCAAGCATCTGCTCCGCATCCTCGGCGATCTCGGACGCTCGTCGTCCGTGCCGTTCCTGATTCGAGTTCTCAAGCACGCCGATACGGATGGTGAGCGCAAGATGGCACACGCGGCACTGCGTCGCGTGACGCTGCTCGAGCTTCCGGCGCGCGCAGAGGTTTGGGCGGATTGGTGTGAGGAGGAGCAACGCTGGTTCGACGAGCAGGGCCCCTCGGCGCTAACTCGTTTGGAGTCGGCGAACGACGCCGAGGTCGTCGCCGCGATTCAGAAGCTGTCGTCTCACCACTTGCACCGCGACGGAGTCGCCCAGGCACTAGCACCGCTCCTAGCGGAGCACGCATCGCCGGAGGTCCGCCGTCAGGTTTGCGTTGCGCTGGGTCGCGTGCGCTCGCGCGCGGCCTTCGCCGAGCTCGAGGCCGCGCTCAGCGACGAGGACGAACGCGTCCGCGAGGCCGCGCGCGCCGCCCAGCTCAGCCTCGATTCGAAGCGCTGAGCGCCGCGGTCTCAGTCCGCGCTCGCCTCGATCTGTTTGCGATACACCGCGGTGACCTCGTCCGCGAGCATGAGCACCTCGGGCTTGTCCTTGCGCAGCGCGACGCGCCACTCATCGAAGACCTCCCACGTCGACGAGACGAAGATCGGTTCGCCGAAGGCCTGCATGAGCGCCTTGCGCACGCGCGGCTCCTCCGCCTTGCCGGTCAGGATCCACGCGAGCTGCAGGACGCCGTCCCCGAAGACCGCCTCGATCTTGCGCGGGAAGCCGGCGTACTCGACGCCGAAGCAGTTGATCTGCGTCTGAGTCGACGGCTGCGACGGGAGCCATGGGGTCTCGATGTCCTCCCTCGACGTGAAGCGCGAAGCCACCTTCATTAGGGGAAGCAACTCGTCGAGCTCGCCACCGAATGCGAGCACGTTGGGCCGCGTCGCCGCTTGCGCGTACGGATCCTCGCGCGCTTTGACCGACGGAAGATCGGGGTTCGACCAGATGTAGAGGTGTGGATGCAGGCCGTCGGGACCGAGGAACCAGAGCGCATCCCGCTCCGCGTGCGCCAGGATGCGCGCCTCGGGCCATGCTTCGAACTCGAGCATCTCGACGGACTCGCCTTCGATCGCGGGAACGAGGCCCTCGATCACGCCACCGCGCATCTCGACTTGAACGAGCGCGTCGTCGGCGAAGGTAAACGCAATCTCGTCAACGCCGACGCTGTGTACGCCAAGCGCGATCAGGTGCGTCTGCGTCTCAGCGGCGAGTGGGAGGTACGGCTGCGCGACGTCGTGGCGGTCGAGCCGGTCGCACTGCCCGTCGAGCTTGGTCCTGACGGTTGCGACGCTGTCACCAAACGCGACGCCCTGGAGCGCGTCGCCGAGGAGGTCGTTGTCTTGCGGCGCGGCGGTGAATACGGCGGCTAGCAGCGTGCCGCAGAGGATGGTCGAGTTCATGGTTCGTGGCGGGAGGGTCGGGCGGCGGCGCAGTCTCCACAGACCGTCGGGCCCGAGCGTGGAGCTTGGCGGTCTGCCACGAAATCGAACAGAAACGAACGCTCGAGTCGGTGCACAAGGCCGCCGGCGTCGTTGATGTGCCGGCGCGCGCGATGTGACGCGAACTGTCTGGAATCTGGTGCGACGGTCGCGTGAAGCGTGGCGATCCGGCGCGAACTCGAACAGAGGCAAAGTTCGGCTCAGTCGGCCGCGTCGACGCGCGCGACCCGCTCGCCGCGCACGGGCCGGACGTTCGAACCGTCTGCGTCGACGATCCAGAGGTCGATCGACTCACCGCGGTCGCTCGCGAAGTAGATCTGCACGCCGTCGTGCGACCAGGCGGGGGAGCGGTCGTCGCTCGCGCCGTCTGTCAGTTGCACGAGATCGGAGCCATCGACCGCGATCGAGAAGAGCGAGCGCCGTCCCTCGGTGCTGCGCTCGAATGCGATGCGCGTGCTGTCCGGCGACCAGGCCGGGGCGCGCCCTTCGGTCAGGCGCCGAGCCTCGCCGCCTTCGACATCCGCGATCCAGAGCTGATCCGGGGCGCCGTCGCCGCTCGTGCGCGTCTCGAAGGCCACGTGGTCGCCCGCCGGACACCAGTCCGGGTTCGCAGCGTTCCCCATTCCATCCGCGTCGAGTACGATCCGTTCCGTCCCGTCGATTCGCGACACCACGATCGGCCTCGGCGATTCGCCATGTGCGTACGCAAGGCGCGACCCGTCAGGGGACCATGTGGGGGAGATCGACCAACCTTCGACGGGGACGCGGGTTCGCTCGCCCGAGGCGACGTCGACGATCCAGAGGCGCGATTCGCTTGCGCCGTACTCGTTGAACGCGAGTCGTGTTCCGTCCGGCGACCAGCTCGGGTAGCCCGACTTCTCAAGTCCGGCGCCGACCAGGCGCTCCGCGCTCCCGTCGATGGCGGACACGTAGATCGCGCGCGTGCCGGTGCGATCGGACCAGTACGCGAGCTCGCGACCGCTCGGGGAGACGACCGGGCCGCCGTTCGCGTGCTGGTCCGAGCGGCGGAGTGTCATGTTGCAGTCCGAGCACGTACCCGGCTCGGCGAGCTCTTCCCCGTCGCACTCCTGTCCGCACGGCGGGCATACGTAGAACGGCGAGGGTCCTTAGTCGCGTACGGCGCTCGCCG
>JAVJHY011560037.1:0-11286 GCA_035593235.1 Phascolosoma agassizii | reverse complement strand
CCCCATCGCGAAAGACCACCGTGCCCGAGGCAATCGTGGTGAACGCCGGGTCGCAGCAGTAGACGGCCGCGTTCGTGATCGCGGTGGACCGCATTGTAGGCACCTATGCGTCGTCCAGCGTGCGTGCGTATGCCTGATAACGGATGTTCAGCCACTGGTAGAACTGCAGCAGCGACTCCTCCTGGAAGGAATAGCGACCCGGCTGGCGGAAACGTGACTTGTTGCCTCGCTGCACCGACTCGGTTGACGCCGCATCTTGGTTATGGAAGATCACGAGCCCGTCCTGAGCAATTTGATACAGGTGCTCGAACACGGGGTGTTGCGTACTCTCCTCCGGGTACAGGTGCCCGATTCGAAGATGGAGCTTGCCGGGCCCAGCCGGCAGCACCAGGTAATAGAAGAGTCCTTCGGGCACGACACCGAACCCCAGGTTGGGCGGAATCGACGCGAAGATGACTTCCTTACGCTGTTCGTCGGTAAGCGTTGGAATTATTGGCAGCAACGCCTTTGCGGTGGCGTTAAAGCCGGCGTCCTCGTGGTAAAAGCCGGTCGGGTGGTAGACGGCCCCATCGGTGTCTTCGAAGGGCACAAAGCTGGTCAGCCGGACGTGAGCGAAGTCATGCAGTACCCCATGAAGATAGGCGCTGTGATACGGCTCGATCCCGTTCTCGAGTTGCGGCTTCCAGTTCCATTCACAATCGCTGATCTCCGCGACCGGCATGCTCACCATGTCTTCGATGTGATAGTTCTCTAGCGCCGCGGTCAGCTTGTGAAGCGTCGGGGTGAGTGCGGGTGCGTCTGGGTCGAGGTTGGTGAAGACAAACCCGTTCCAGACCTCGACTTGGTGCGACGGCAAGCTGGCCTCAGCTTTTAGGTCCGCCAGCGGGACCGTTTCGTTCATCGACGGCGCGGCGACGAGGTGCCCATCAAGGCCGTAGGTCCAGGCGTGGAATGGACAACGGAAGAGGCGTCCGGTGCTCCCAGCGCCCTCGCACAGCAGGTGGCCTCGATGGGCGCATACGGGTGTGAACACCCGGATTTCGCCTTCGGAATCGCGCACCATCATGAGCGGTTCGTCATCCATGTCGATCCGGACAAAATCGCCCGGCTCCGGGATCTCGTCGACGCGACCAAGGCAGAGCCAACTCCGCATGAAGATCGCTTCCTGCTCGAAGGCGTAGAACTCGGGGTCGGTGTAACACTCACGCGGCAGGTTGAAACCATCGGCGAGACCGCTGCACCCATCGTCGATGGTCTTAAGCACTTTGCGGAGCCGCTCGGACAACTCTACGGCTGGAACTGGAGAGACGGGAATTGACTTCACTGTGCTCCTTTGACATCAGGCGTCTGCACCACAACAGTTGCGTATCGTTCGGAATGGCGCAAGACCTTGTCCCCTGCGTTCAGATTGTTGGACACTTGAATCGCCGTATGAGCCATGCTTAGCTGGACTCGTGCCACCAAAAACTCTCCGGGAGACCGACCCCGCCACGAGTGCCTCGATCGAGGCGCTCGACACCACGAGGGTCGAACTCGCCGCTATCTCGCCCGCTGGCGACGTGACCGAAATTGTGGGACCGCGTCATTTCCTGCACGCCGGGCCGCCGATCGAAGTCCCAAACGTCACCGGCCCCATGCGGGGCGCTCTGATCGGTGGCCTGCTGTTCGAAGGCGAAGCGCAAGATGAACATGAGGCCGCGGCAATCATCGACTCGGGCGAACTAACCATCAGTCCTTGCCACGACGCAGGAGCACTAGGCGCGATGGCGGGAATCATCACGCCGAACATGCCTGTCGTGGTTGCCGCCTCGGAAAACCGCCGAACGTTTTCACCTCTGAACGAGGGCACCGGCGGAGCGGTCAGATACGGCTCGTTCGACGCCGCTACCATCGATCGACTGCGATGGATCTCCGCGGTCATGGGGCCAGCGCTCGATGCTGCGATCCAGGCGTCGGAACCGGTCGACCTCGTCGCACTTGTCGCCGAAGGGCTGCGACGTGGCGACGATTGCCACAACCGGCTCGTGGCCACCACGGCCAACCTGCTCAACCTGTTAGCTCCGGCACTCGTTCGAGAGGTACCTCGTGACGACGCCGCCGAAACAATGTCGGTGATTGCCGGCAACGGTCACTTCGCATTGCCGTTCGCGATCACGATGGCGAAGGCCCTCACCCTTTCCGCTGCCGACGTCGCGGGTAGCGCGATGGTCACCGCAATGTCGGCCAACGGCCGCGACTTCGGCATTCGCGTCAGTGGAACCGGCGATCGTTGGTTTATTGCGCCGTCGCCGGTCGGAACTCCCCAACTCGTTCCCGGGGTCACCCTCGCCGACGTCAACCCGACGATGGGCGACTCAATGATCGCCGAGACCGCCGGCTTTGGAGCGTTCGCGATGTCCGCCGCCCCAGCGATCATGTCGTTCGTTGGCGGCACCGCCGCGCAGGGTGTTGAGATCGTAGAGGAGATGCGTTCGATCACGGCCGCTACAAGTTCGCGCTTCCTTTTGCCAAACGAGGACCACCGCGGGACACCCGTCGGGATCGATGTCCACCGTGTCGCCCACTCGGGCATCGCTCCGGTCATCAACAATGGCTTGACCCATCGTGAGATCGGCCGGGGTCGTGCTGGAGCTGGGATCACCAGGGTGCCTATTGAGTGCTTCATCGCAGCAAGTGAGGCATTGGCCGCGCGGCCGGACCCCAAATGACCGGAGCCGACATCGGCGACGCGGCGCGACTGTGGGGAGTTCCATCACACCTCCTTGACGAGCTCGCTGAGGTTGCCGACGAAACACTCGAGCTCTATCAACGGGTTCGTGACCTCGCCGCCGCGGAGGGGACGGCTCCTGGCCAGCACGCACCCATACGCGCCGATCTCGAAGAAGTGTTGGGCAGCGACGCCGGCGCCGCATGGATGTTCCGGACTCCTGAGAAGGGGCCAAGCGCCGACACAGGCGGGCCATTGAGCGGGCAACGATTGGCTGTGAAAGATTGCATCGCCGTATCTGGCGTACCGATGACCATTGGCACCAGCTTCTTTCGCCATATCGCATCATCAGATGCGCCAACCGTGGCGCGGTCCCTCTCCGCCGGCGCAACCCTGGCAGGCTCGTACGGGCTGGGGGTGACGGTTGGGGCTGCTTACTACGACGCTTCGACGGACTTCGCTGGGACCGGGTTCGATCCTTCGTCAGCGGGCTGGATCGAATTGCCGTATGTGGTGACTGATGACTTGGGTGCCGAAGCCGCGGGCACATTGCGGGTCGAGATTCGCGATCTGGGTTCCAACCAGGAACCTGATGCTCGTAATGACCATGGTTCAACGATCGTTGGTCGCCCGGTCGTGCTGAACCTGTTGGCTAACGACAGCGACCCCGATGGCGATCCGCTAATCGTTGGTAGTCGACCGGTGTTGCTCGAGCCCGAAGGTGCGATCGTGCGGGCATCCACCACGCCTGATGGCGAGTTTGTGTTTGCGTCCGACGAGCCGGGGACCTTCCTCTTCTCGTACACGGTCACTGATTCGGCCGTTGGTGGCAGCGAGAGCGACACAGCTCGGATTCGCATCGATGTCGCTGACAATCCAATCAATGAGCCCCCGATTGCGGTCCGCGACGATGTCGTGATCTCGGTTGGATCCGCTCGCACGGTGTATGCGCTTGAGAATGACGGTGATCCTTCAGGCGATGTGGTGGCAATCGTTGACTGGCAGTCCGCAGTTGGCTTGAACATCGTCGAGCTGAATGACGGAAACGGCATCGTTGGTTTCTTGATTACCGCGCTGCCAGGAGCGCCAGCACTGCAGTCGTTTGACTACTGGATCTCTGATGGCGTGAACGAACCCGTTAGCGCCCCGATCGTTGTGGGTGTTGTCGATCAGATTCCTCGTAATCAACCTCCGTTCGCCGTCGACGATGTTGTCGAAGCCCGAGCAGGGGCGACCATCGACCGATTCCCCGTGTTGTCGAACGACTTCGATCCCGAAGGCGGGGCGCTGAAGATCGTGCGGGTGGGCGACACGAACGAGGCGCAGGTTTCAATTTCGGCTGACAAGCAGACCTTGTCTATAAGTATCCCGGCCGAAGCGGTGGCGAGCTTTAGTGTCCCGTATGAGATCGAGGATGACGCGGGAAATCCGGCCGCGGCGGTGGCTCGGGTGCAGTTGCTGAGCCCTGACGCACCGAATCGCCCTCCGACCGCCCGCACCGATCAGGGCACTATTCAGGTTGATACCACCGCAGCGATCGAGGTGCTTCGCAACGACACTGATCCTGATGCCGACCTGATCGCCCTCGAAGGCATCGTGCAGCAACCAGCCAATGGCGCGGCGCGGGTGGCAGCCGATGGCGTAGTCATCTATCAACCCGATGCTGGCTTCACCGGAACCGACCACATTCGTTATTCGATCGTCGACATCAACGGCGAACGCGATATCGGCGATGTATTTATTGGTGTGATGGCACCCAGCGAAGCCAACCGGGCACCGATCGCGAACGACGACGCCTATGAACTCTTCGGCGTTCCTGGCGTCACGCCACTCACGGTGCTCGACAATGACTTGGACCCAGACGGTGACCCCATTCGGGTGAGGTCGGTATCTCAGCCCGAGATCGGCTCAACCGAGATCGACTCGTTCGGTCGAATCACCTTCACCCCACCTGCCAGCTTGAGTGAGCCAACTGCAGCGGTGTTCACCTATCTGATCGCCGATAATGCAGGCGCTAGTGACCAGGCGACCGTGACCGTGACCATGGAGCCATTCGACGAGAAGCTTCCGCCTGAACCGCCCGAGGACGAACCGCTCGAGGCCGAGCTCCCACCCGAGATTGAGCCGGAGCCAACACCTGAGCCAACCCCGGAGGCTCTTGAGCCAGAGAACGAACCGCCGGTAGCCGTCGACGATGACCGCGGACCGGTGGCCGCAGGCACCCTGGTAATCGTTGATGTGCTCGAGAACGACTTTGATCCCGACGGCCCTACGTTCGACCTCAAGATTGTCGAAGTCGGTTTTGGTGGCGAGCTCCAAGGTGAGTCGATCGCGGTAGTGGTCAACGAAACCCCGGTGCAGCTCAAGTACACCATCGAGGATGCTTTTGGTGGCCGCGACAGCGCCGAGATCACGGTGTTTGTGACCGAGAATCAAGCGCCAGTCGTTGAACCGCTCGAGGTCGCAACCGCCTATGAGACTGCTCTGACATTGGACCTCGTTGTCCAAGCAACCGACGCCGACAACGATGAGTTGGCCTTCGCCTGCTGTGAGAACATTCGGGGCGGGTCGATCCGAGACATCACTGCCGGTACCGAGGTGCTTACCCTCACCTTCGTTCCTGACGATCGATTCATTGGCCAAGCCGGTTTCACCTACAGCGTCGATGATCAGAAGGGTCACCAGAGCGCAGGAAGTGTTTCGATCGATGTCCGTGCACCTGGCAACCGGGCACCGACGACGGTCGATGACATTGTCGCGATTCCACAAGACACCGAGCGGCGCATTGATCTGCTTGTGTTGGCGTCGGACCCCGACGACGACGAACTGGTCTTCAGCATTGTCGAGGATCCTGGCTTCGGCGTGCTGGCGAGGATCGAAGGTTCAACCGCGGTGATCAACGTTGGTGCCGAGGTCCCAGTCGGTGGTGGACCGATCCTTGTGTACGAGGTATCAGACGGCTTGCTCAGCGCAACTGGTCAGATCGAGATCGAGGTCACGCCTATCGGAAACGAACCTCCGGTGGCCGAAGAGATCGACCTCGAAATCGCAGCCGGCGAAAGTGATGTCGTCAACTTGGCGCTGACAACGTCTGACTCCGACACCAACGATCCAACGACATGGACCGTCGACGATGCCACGTTTGGGTTGCTGCGGGTCGAGGCCACCGGAGCGTCAGTGCAGATTTTCGCACCAGTCGATGCCGCAGGTGAGACCGCCACGATCGTCTACACCGCGACCGATAGCCGCGGCGCTTCGGCCAGCGCGGTGATCACTGTTGTTGTCGTTGAACCATCGGCCCCTTCTCCGGTTGCTGAGCCCGACGAAGCAACAACGTTGCCGGGAGTACCGGTATTGGTTGATGTGCTCGCGAACGACCTTGATCCGCTCGGTGAGGGTTTGACCATCTCGACGGTGACGTCACAGGTCGGCGTCGCGGAGGTCAATAACGAAAACGACCGGGTGTTGTTCACGCCTGGGGACACGCTTGGGGTCGCCGTTGTTCGCTACACCATCATCGATGCGGCCGGGCGTGACGCAACCGGCATTTTGACGGTGCAGGTTGTTGGGCCGCCCGATAAACCAGCGCCGCCAGATGTCACCCGTGGCAATGGTGAGGTGGTGGTCGCGTGGACAACCCCGAACAGCAATGGCTCAGCGTTCGTGGGGTATCAACTCACGAGATTCCGCGGCACATTCGAATGCCCCGTTTCCGCCACCGTTCTGCTGGATGGCAATGAGTGCTACACGCTTATTGCTAAGGCACCTGGCGATCAGAATTGCCCGGCGGGAACGACCCCGGACCCAAGCGGCGACTGCCGTCGACCGGTGGATCTACAACCGGTCGCCGATGGGGATTCAGAGACGATCACCCTGCCGGTGCAGAACAGCCATACGTGGCGCGGACTCGAAAACGGCGTCGAGTACACGTTCCGCATCGTGGCAGTTAATGGCGTGGGTAACTCGGAGCCAAGCGATGCTTCGCTGGCCATATCCCCGAACCTGGTTCCAGAGATTCCTGCTCCACCGCAGGTCACCTTTGGCGACCGCCAACTTGTTGTCGAGTGGCAGCCTCCAGCAGACAATGGCGGCACGCCACCTACCCGGTACCAGCTAGAAATCGGTGGCGCGTTGTCTGAGGTGCTCGACGTTGGTAATACCACCACCCACACCTGGGAGGACTTGGTGAATGGCGAGGAATATCGTTTCCGGGTCAGTGCCGGCAATGAAGCAGGGTTTAGTGACTTCAGTCAGCTGTCGCAACCGGAGAGTCCGCAAACCACACCGAGTGCTCCAATTGTTGGTTCGAAATCGGTTCAGCGAGGCTCCCAGAGTGGCTCGCTCGATATCACCTGGGATCCACCGCTCGACTTGGGCGGCGGCACCATCCGTAGTTACCGGATCATCCCATCGATTGGCGTCCCGTTCGAAACGGGCACCGACCTCACCGATCACCAGTGGGTGGGGCTTGACAACGGTGTGCCGATCACGTTCTCGATCCAAGCCGAAAATGACGCCGGTTGGGGCGACGTGTCCGCAAGCACGAACGCAGGAACTCCGTGTGGCGCCCCGGGCGCACCGAACTGGGTCAGCGCGGTGCGCCTCGACCGTGGCGCCCAACTCGTGTTCGCCGAGCCCGATACCAATGGTTGCGGAATCAGCGGCTACATCATTACCAGCACCGATCTGACGACGAGCGAGACCCAAGTCAAGAACACGCAGGACTTGAGCTTCGCGTTCGGCGTTCTCACCAACGGCCAGCGTTACACCTTCCAAATCCGCGCCACCAACGACTTTGGCACTGGAGCGGCAAGTGTTGCGTCGAACGAGGTCATTCCCGCCGGCCCGCCCATTTGCGCCTCGTCGGGGGTCGTGAATGCCGAGGCGAACGAGGTTGCCCAGATCACGGTGTCGTGGGACGCAGCAATCGCAAATGGACGCCCACTCACCTATGAAATCGATCCAGGAGCTGGGTTCCAACCAACCAACGGAGGAGCACAACCAGCCGAGGTCGTTCGCGGGCTCCAAAACGGTCAGGCGTACACGTTCGCCATCCGGGCGGTCAACGAAGTCGGACCCTCACCAACGTGCGGCAGCGCCACGGCAACGACCTGGGACATACCAACAGCGCTCAATGCGGTACCGGACTATGACTCGGCCACACAAAACTTGACCTGGACCTTGTCCGGTGGTGCGTCGGTGGGGACCCCGATTACCGAATGGGACTTCACCGTTGCTGGTGACGACATTGTCTGCGTGGACTTGGGTGGCGGACTGCAGAATTGTTCTTTCGAAACTGTCGCTGGGCCGCTCATCCATGCTGGGACCGCTGGCCCAATTCCAGCCACGGTCGAAGACGTGATTACGTTGGAGGCCGAGTATTACGCCAACGCCCGGGTGTGCAATGTTGTTGGCTGTTGGGAGAGCTGGTTCGTCTCTGTCCCGGGGTACGTGGCGGGTCGCCTTACCCCTCCAGGCCCACCAGACCAGATCGACAGCAGTTCTTCCAGCGTGTACATGAGCACTTCCGGATGCCAATGTCCTGCCTACACCGGGGGTAATACGGTCATGGTCATCTTGGCCGATGCTCTTCCCGCGGCCAACGGCTCGCCGATCACCGACATCGACTGGGAAGTCAGGCGATATTTCCAGCCGGTGACACCCAGCCAGCTCGATACGGAGTTCAGCGGATCAGCACCTATCGGTAGCTCTGCTAACTTCCAGACCACGGTCCAGGCAGACTTCTACAGCACCCAACATCCCGATGGCCCGACCGGTGGTTGGGGCTACTGGTATCAGGGCCGGGTCAGAGCCGTGAACGCGCTCGGAGCCGCCGAGTGGAGCGAATGGTTCGACTACTTCATTGGCGCACCATCGGTCTATGTCGAAATCGAATCTTCGACGATGCAATCATCGTGCAGCATTGGCCCTGAATGCCATGAGTTCACGGGCTTCGTACTCAATTACCCGCAGAACGTCACCTACCCCATCGTTCTGGAAAACATCGAAAGTGTGGGGAGCCTGGCGCGACAGTGCCTCGGAACAGTCACCACCGACTCCATCGGTAAGGGCTTCTATTCAGTGATCTGCGACACCGGTGCAGACCCAACGTCAATTCGGTTGAACATTGACGGGTACACATCGGTTGATCCTGTTGGCAACCCTTGGTACTCAGTTCCCTAACCCGCTCCCGCAGGCTTCCCCTGGAGACAATTTCTTATGACCGCAACCGAATCCGCTCGTGCAACGCTTGGGACCGCGACCCAAGAAGAAGCTGACTGGTTCAAAGGATGGTTCGCGGCCATCCTCGAGAACGTTGAATCGGTAGTACGGGGTAAGACCAACCAGGTCGCGCTGGTGCTGTCGTGCTTCTTTGCCGAAGGCCATCTTCTGCTCGAGGACAAGCCCGGAACTGGCAAGACGACGCTGGCCAAGGCGTTAGCGGCCACGATCCGCGGCGACTGGAGCCGTATTCAGTTCACGCCTGATCTCATGCCGTCTGACGTGACCGGTGGCATGATCTACAACCAGCAGACGAGTAGCTTCGAACCACACTTCGGGCCGGTGTTCGCGAACGTTGTGTTGGCCGATGAGATCAACCGGGCATCACCAAAGACACAGTCAGCGTTGCTCGAAGTTATGGAAGAACGCCAGGTCACATTCGGTTCGGCAACAAACATGGTGCCACGGCCGTTTGTGGTCATCGCCACCCAGAACGACCTGGAACAGCAAGGCACCTATCGGCTGCCCGAAGCCCAGCTCGACCGGTTCCTCATGAAGGCGTCGCTGGGGTACGCGAGCACCGCCAGCACCGTCGAGATCCTGCGTAACAACGCGAACGGCGTCGCGCCCGAGGATCTGGAGCCAGTGGCATCGACCGCCGATGTGCAACGCATGATTTCGATCGTCGAATCGATTCATCTCGAAGATGATCTGCTCGACTACATCGTTCGATTGACCGAAGCCACCCGCGAGCTGGATCAAGTCGAAGTGGGCGCATCACCCCGAGGTGCGATCGGCATGATGAAGGCCGGGCGGGCGATCGCTGCGGCCCGAGGTCGGGTGTTCGTTGATCTCGACGATCTGAAATTGGCGGCTCCAGCGGTGCTGGCTCACCGATTGGTGCTCACCGCCGAAGCTGAATACGCCGATGTCGACCCCCGCGAGCTCGTCGCTGGCGTCGTTGAGAGTGTGCCTCTTCCCGAGCTTGGCCACCGCGGCTAGGCCATGTTCAAGAGAGTGCCGATACAGCCGGCTGGCTGGGTGGTTTTTAGTGTTGGTGTGGCCAGCATTCTTGGCGCCTTCGCTCTGAACTGGCGCGAGCTGTTTGTGCTCGCGATTGGTTGCGCGGCGATCTTGGTGTTGTCGCTGCTATTCATCGTTGGCCGCAGCGACATCAAGCTCACACGATCAGTCATTCCTGAGCGGGTCACGATCGGGGATCCGGCCGTCGTTGAATTGCACGCGCTCAATCGATCGAATACCCGCAGTCGCCGCCAGACGATTCACGAGTCGGTCAACGGCGTGCCCGTGCCCGTGCTCTTGCCGAGTCTGGGCTCTGGAGCCGAGACGGTTCAGTCATGGGATCCGCCCACGAGTCGCCGCGGCTTGCAGAAACTTGGACCAGCACGCATCACCAAGGCTGACCCGTGTCGGTTGATGCAGCGCGACGTGAGCCAGACCGGCGTCGACTTGTTGTGGGTCCAACCCCGAGTGGTTCCGCTGCCTGCCTTCTCGGGAGGGCTGACCAAGGACATCGACGGGCCAACGTTTGATCATTCACCTGCTGGTGATGTCGCATTCCATGCAATCCGTCCGTATCGCAGCGGCGACGACTCACGACATGTGCACTGGATGGCCACCGCCCGAGCGGGCGAGATCATGGTGCGGCACTACGTCGACAACCGCCAGCCATATCTGAGCGTGCTCATCGACACCAATATGTCGAGCTGGGCATCGATCGAAGAGTTCGATCATGCAGTCGACATCGCCGCGTCGTTAGGCGTCTCTGCGCTCGAGCGGTCTCAGCCGGTGAGCGTGCATGCCGGAGACAAGACACTGGTCGGCCGCCAATTCCGATCGACCCGCCAGCAATTGCTCGATGACCTGACGATCGTAGAGAATCGCTCCTATTGCCGTTTTTTCGACAGTCTCCGTCAACGATTATCTCTCATATTGAGGTTTTTCAGGATTTTTGACTCTTTTATAGTTATTTTCTTATATTTTATGAGATTTTAAGAGCATCTTACAATCTGTAAGTGTTAATTTCGACGACTCCAATGAATTCATCTGAAAAATAGAATTGTTGACTATTTCATCCATTTTCTTAGATTTTCGCATCATTAATCGCATTTTTATGCGTTTTTTACTACTTTTATCTCTTGGAATTCCCGCAGATTGTCTTTCACCGAGAATTGAGCTTCCGACCGTGAGTCATCAACTACTTCATTATTGCCTTTTAGACGAATATCGACATTTTTTCCCGACATTCGCTTCAATATCACGAAATATATGGAAAATTAGCTATCACTCTGCACGTTGTACTGAGCACCGCAATAAGGACACTTTGCTTCACCTGA
>JAVJHY011560036.1:0-35828 GCA_035593235.1 Phascolosoma agassizii | reverse complement strand
GATCGCCAAATGTAGGAGGCGGTGTTCCACCGACGAAGGCCTTTTATATATACCAAATCGCATCAGGTTTTCGAAATTTGTTTCGCTGATCCTTCGCCGGTGGGATATGAGTTAATTCGAAAAAACGACTGCTTGCAGTCTACTTGAGTGACCGAATTCTCGTCTCGTCTGGTCCTCCGTGCGAGATCGTTCTTGAGGTCATTGTGCCGTTTGAAGGGCCGCGCCATCCCCGCCTCAAAGACACTAGCACATTCAACAAGGTCAGAGAGCAGGTGCGCAGCACTTTGATAGCTCATGGTTGAAGCGAAGACCAGTCAGACTCGGTCAAGAAATGGGGTCCGCGGAGTTCGTCGTGAATTAGTGGTTTTCGCTAGCCTGTTTGCTGTGTTTGGCTCTGTACAATGCTGGCATACGCTTAACAACGTGAATAACTGGCCATTCTGCACTTACAACATGTTTCACGACGTGCCTGAACGGCCCACATTTGAGTTGCGTGCAACACTGATAGATTCCAATGGGGACCATCACGAATACTCAGCGAAACGCTTGCTTCCCGTTGAGTTTTTCCGGGTAGCTCCCATGCTCCGCAAAGGACTCCTAGATCCGACGTTGGCAACTGACCGGGCGACTACATTTGCAGAAAGGATCCTGCAAAGAATCAACGATTCGCCTTGGGAGTCGTTCGACGAGACCCTAGCGTCACCGGATCGCCCGGATGGTCGGAAATATAAAGAATTGCGAGTAACTGTTAAGTGGACAGAAGTAGCCGTCCGGGACGGAATTGACCCTGCTGGATCAAGGGTGATTCAGTTGCACCCTCGCTAGAGCCCTAAGTCATGCATCGCCTTGAGCATTTCCTTTTTCTACAATGGGCCGCCGATACGCGTTTCTTGATATTTCGTGGGGCTTTGGGGCTGGTCATCGTGGTCCTCCTGCTTTTCGGCCCCTATGGCCGGTTTTATGTGGAGGAAGAAGCTGCGCTATACTCGCCCACGGGCCTCGCGGTCGCGCCGAAGGCGCTCTCCTATGTCGAATTTGAAGCACTGCGCCTGATCACGATTTGCGGAGGCCTTCTGATGGTCTTGCCTCTCCTAGCGCCCGTGGCAGCGCCTACAGCCGCTGTCGCCTTCTGGGTTCTTAACGGATACGTCGCGGGATTTGGGGAGCCATGGAGTTATAACAGCCATCTGAACTTTTTCCTCATTCTGGCTGCCCTGGAGGCCCTTCTTCGCTGTTTAATCAAAGAGCCCTCCCAGCGCCTCAAAGTTCGGTCGCTCGTCCTGGCTTTCGCCAGTTACACGGTAGCACTTGTCTATTTGCAGGCGGGCCTCTCTAAGGCAGTACACGGTTATGGGGCGTGGGTAACAAAAGGCCATGCGCTCGAAAGCATTCTCGTCGTTTTAGGGAGAACTCCGATTAGCGAATTCCTTTTGGAGCATTCTGTCGTGGCGGCTTTCTTGTCTCGCATGATCGTTGGCTGGGAATTCCTCATGCCCCTCGCACTTTTCTTTTATCCAACACGGCGACTCGCCATCGTTTCCAGTATAGTGTTTCATGGTCTATGTTGGCTGCTGCTGGGTATTTCCTTCTGGCACTTTGTCGTATTCATCCCCATATTATTCTTGAGTCAGCGAGGGCCTAAATCGTCGTGTTAACCATTCGCAAAACGTCCGACCTTCTTGTCGCACACCGAGAACGGTACTATTGGATCACCAGAATTCTGGCTCGATGGTGCATCGATATCCCGGAGCTAGAGTTCAAGACTACTGCCGCGCGACTTTTGTACGATTGCGCCGCTGCGGAGGCAGCATGCGCACAGCGCTTGGAGGAGTTGTCCTTTGATGGTGAATACAAGGCCTCCGATGTTAGCTTGATGTCGAATTTTTCTGATTGCCTCGACCTTAAGACGACACGAGAAAAGATGATGTGGCTAGTGCACTCTTGGTTTCCTCGGCAGCTCAGGGAATTGGAGTCTCATCTCGTGGAATCTGATCCGCTGCTGGACGAGCCTACTTCGAGGTTGGTCCGTCTACTTTTCAGCGAGTCAGACCAGCGGATCAGCGAAGTCAAGGCGAGGATCGAGGAGTACGGCTGTATCCTGGAGGACGAACGGCCAAGCTCATTAGGCAAGGGGATTTCGTTGACAGCGCCTCAGGCTCCCAGCCGTGACCGGCGCTTCCGTCTCGAGGGAGAGGTTTTTGATCCCAGCGGGGCCGCAGACGAGAAACAGAAGGTAATTCATCTGCTTCATCTCAATCTTACCGATCTGGAGATCGCAACAATTGAGGCCTGTGCGAGGTTGGTGCTTGATTTTAGCAACCTTGGGCGAGACTTTGTTCTCGATATGGGCAGGCAAATCTGGGACGAAGCTCGCCACGCAGAGTGCTTCCACCAAGCACTTCTGAAGCTGGGAGGACGCCTTGGAGAATTCAGCATATCTCACATCCTCTGGGAGATGGCGACAGGACAGCCGCTTGAAGTGCGGCTCGATCTTCACCAGCGCATAGGTGAATGGACAGGTGTTGATGGCGCTCTTTACTACGCCAGAAAACTGAACGTACCTGAATTCGCGGGGCTCAGCGAATCCTTCGACTTCATCGCCCGCGATGAGATTAACCACGTGGCCTTCGGAAACAAATGGATTGGACGGATCATCGGGGACGGGAGCATCGAGGAAGTCGATGCGCTCGCGGCGAACCGCCGGCGGGAATTCGGCAAGTCGAGCGATGGAGCATTGACGTTCCCATTCAATCGTTGGGCGTGCGAGCGCTGCGGATTTTCCGAAAACCAAGTTGATAGGCTGGAATACCGATACCGTAAATATGGAAGTCGATTCAGCTAGCAGACTTTCGGAGTGGAGATTTGGACTTAAAGCGTTGAGTGGCGTACCGGCCCAAAACGCAGCCGAGGTTAGACCGAAAGATTGGAAGCAGGTCATGGTTGGAGAATTGGCTGACAGCGGCCGTCCTCGACGAATGAAAGGGAGCAACGGCACACAGTGTCTGCCAGTCAGCGCCGTTCCCCGGGAGATAACCCCCGAATTCCCGGGAGATAAATTGCAATCGTTTGTCGGGTTTTCGTAACAGGCTACTTTTCAGTATGTTGTACTGGGTTCGATGAAGGGAGATGGGTTACACGTTAAAAAGGGCGGATGCCCTGGAAAGAAGTAACCCAAATGGAAGAACGAACGCGGTTTGTGATGCTTGCGCAGAGCGACCGTTACACAATCACTGAACTGTGCGAGAGCTTTGGCATTTCACGGAAGACGGGTCACAAATGGCTCAACCGGTACCGTCATGGTGGACACCAAGCTTTGGAGGATCAGAGTCGTGCGCCCAAGAGGGTGCCCAATCGTACGGATGAACAGATTGGACGATTAATCATCGAGGAACGTAAGAAGCATGAGACGTGGGGCGGCAAGAAGATCCAAACGGCCTTGGTGCGAAAACATGGGGTCGACTCACCGCCGAGTGTGCGTACGGTGGATGCAATACTCAAACGTAACGGGTTGGTAAAGGTGCGTCGTCGACGGGGGGCGGTCTACAAAGTAGAACGCGGCGAGTTGACCGAAGCAGAACGGCCGCATCACGTGTTAGCAGTGGACTTTAAGGGGTGGTTCCTGACCGCAGACCAAGAGCGATTTGAACCTTTGACGGTGACGGATCTCTACAGCCGCTATTTGCTGCGAGCTGAGGGACTGCCCCAGACGACTGTGGCAAGGACGCAGCGGGCATTTCGATCGCTGTTTCGAACCGAAGGTCTCCCGGAAATCATCCGAGTCGATAATGGGGCGCCGTTCGCGTCCATGGGTCCGGGCGGTTTGAGCAGGCTGAGTGTATGGTGGATCAGCCTGGGAATTGAGGTCCAATTCACTCGTCCAGGCTGTCCGCAGGACAACGGCAGTCATGAGCGAATGCACCGTACGCTGAAACAGGAATGTTGCCGTCCACCGAGTTGTAACCGAGCAGCCCAGCAGCAGAGGGTGGACCGCTGGCGACGCCACTTCAATGAGGAACGTCCGCACGAAGGGATTGGTCTGCGATACCCAGCTGATCTGTATCGCCCTTCACAAAACAGGCTCAACGAACGTATCAAACCGGCCCTGTATGATCTGGGGGTCTCAACGAAGAAAGTCAGTTCTACTGGCTTCATCAGCTACAAGGGCACAACCTATTTCGTGGGTGAAGCCTTTGGAGGTATCCGGGTTGCACTCGAAGAGCAAGACGGTGAAGTGAGGGTCCGTTTTGCCAACATCAACCTCGGCAGCCTGCCCGAGAAGCCCAATGGACGGCTCCGCCCACCGCCCTACGAGAAACGATGGGAAAAGAAAGGATAATTTCAAAAACCGGGGGCTCTGCCCCCATGCCCCCGGGATTTTACGCTTTCGAGCATACCGGCAGGTGGCGTCCATGGCTCAGGAGAACAAAAACGTGTACCACAAGCTTGGCAGAATCCAACGAAGCGCGTCACAGGCACTTGTTGGGTCCAAAAAGGCGGCCGGGGAGCCAGTCGGCTCCCCAAACCTGCCGTATAAGCACTTGGTGCAGCGCTCGAGTTGCGTCCCCGCAGAGCCCTATCCTCCGACCAAGCAACATTCAGGCTACAAATGACTTTTCAATGTGTAAAGAGAATGGAAACATCAACCAACAGCCAGGAACCATGTGCCATAACTTAATTTAGCCGCTTCGTGGTCCGGAAAAGGGGTCCACCTCTGACGTAGCACCTCACGTGATTCTCCACTCCGTACGAACACAAGCCGATCCCTTCACGAGAGAGTATTTCTCCGTGGAAGTTCTCGCCGACAAAATGCGTGGCGATTTTGGGATCGATCTCCCCATCAACATCGTTTAGACGTTATAGAGTCACGTGGCTACAGGCGTTGGAGGTCTTTGTTCAATTCTGATACATTCGCCAGATTGTGTGAGAACAATTGGCTACGAACCCGTGAAGAAAACGGGGTCCCCGCCCGACGTGGTCGCCATAGAACACCCACTCGTTTATTCAACTGTTACCCGGAGGTCCAACATGCAAACCAGGCACATAGGTTATGCAGCACTTCTTGTTACCCTACTCTCTACGTTCGCAACCGCAAACCTATCTCAAGAGGGACCTGTTTTGATCGCTCCTACGACCCAGTTCGACAATGCACGTATCCAAAATATTCTCGAAAATAAAGCAACGTCGATCGAAGGACGCTTGGGGTACTGGCAATTCAGCTACAACAACATCACGATGCTCTGCATCACGGACGAAGCAGCCAATCGAATGCGCCTTATCGCTCCGGTAGCCAAAACCATCGAACTATCGCCAGAGGTTTTAGCTGCTTGTATGTCGGCCAACTTTGATCGCGCACTCGACGCTCGTTATTGCACACATGAGCAACAGCTCTGGTCCGCTTTCATTCATCCTCTTCGTGAAATGACCATCGGATTTTTCCACAATGCGTTGGACCAAGTCACAAGCCTCGTCCACAACTTTGGAACAAGCTATTCGAGCGGCGCGCTGATCTTTGGTAGTGGCCACAAACCGAGTGAAGCTGACGAGTCCTCGGCCGACGACGAGCCGGACCACATGCCGTAAGGGTGAGGCTGGCTACATCCCGAAAGGTGTTGTTCTTTCGAACCAGAATGCCATGAAAATGATCCGGCATCACGATGTACTCGCCCCTATTCTCGGCCGCCTGTGCGGGCGCACCGAGTGAGAAAGCTCTGCCAGAGAATAGGTTCCATGGATTGGAACAACGTGACCATGCAATGGAAATTTCATTCCAAACAAGCTAGCAAGAAGAAAAAGGAGCAAAGAGAAGAACGGCAACCCATCGGTGGTTCGAATGTCGCGGATGGGGGCCAGCAGTTCATCTGACTCCATATCCGACGGATCGGACACGGTCCGGCTTTTTCACCACACTCTGAAGTCCGAACTCAGGTTGCCCAGTTTCTCTCACTCCGTCACCCCTAACTGGGTCCGAATCTTTTCGACGAGTGCCGGCATCGACAGATTGCGCCCCACAACCCTACCCTGCTGGTCCACAAGAAAACTTGTGGCTACGCCCATGACACCGACCCATCGAGCCAAAGCCTGCGGATCGCTGGCTTGGGACCAAGTCATATCGCTCTCTTTCGCAAACGTCGTGGCTGTGTCTATCTCGGGTCCCAGATACACACCCAAGATCTCAAATCCAGCATCGTGATACTTTTCATATGCGCTTGTCAGATAGGGTAAGTTGCTCTTCCACGTAGGCCAACTTTCAATCCAACAATCCACCAACAACACCTTGCCTCCATACGCTGCAAGAGACGTGGCTGTCCCATCCAACAAGTCGGTTTGAAAACTTGGAAAGGCCTTTCCCACCGACGAGTAGACGGCTTCCCGAGCAAGCCGCTTCATCTTGCTCACGGTAATCGACGCATCGCCTTTCGCGTGGGGACGGACGACCTGCACCGGTGTGGATGGATTATCTCCACCGGTCACTGCATAGTCCTCCGGATCATAGTGGACACTGTTTGTGAAGTCCTCAATCAAACCGTTGATCGCATCGACGTCCCCCAGTCGCGCATACACTTCAACCAACCCTACATAGACGCGATTCACCGCCACGTCGGCCCGCCCCTGATACTCGTCTTTCAGATTCGACAGAGTGTAGAGAGCATCTGTATGATTCTGTCGCAACTCGCTTTGTACCCGGGCGAACAGCAGCGATAGGTCAATGATGCCTCCATGATTACCGGCATCCTCCGCCTGCTGTAACAACCCGTGAAGTCGATCATACGCTTCTTGCCATTCCTGGTCGCTGTAGATCCCATGCGCCATAACTTGCAATCTTGTGATCAGGGCATTTTTTTCTGCCGTCCATGATGGGACGACAGGAGAGTCTTCCGCTACAACCCTGATTCCCTGTCCCAGGAACAACAAACAAATAGCAGCGAGTAAGTTTCGTGTGAATCGCATCGAATTAGTCTTCACATTGGAACCGACATTCAGAATGTCAGCATCCTTCCCCTGGGGCAAGTGGTATCGCAACACCTTACGATAAGGCCTCCTTGACCTGACGCCAATCCGCAAGCTTCTTGCGTCGGGAAACCCCAGCATTCGCCGGACTTGTGGACGACAGTCGCAACGTCTCCAATGAAAAACCATTTGTCTGGACGGAAGGCTTCACAAACTTCTGATACAACTTCTCAGGTAGGGCCCCATTGAAAAACAGGGTCCCAATTTCAGGGCAGTCTTCTAGCAACGCCGAAATCTCATTTGCTTTGGCCGTTGACCGGTCAATACTTGAATCCAAGCTGCCCGGACGGTCGCAACTGGCAAGCACGTCCCACAGTGCAACCCGCCGGCTGCGTAACCGTTCGACACGTCTCTGGTATGGGAGGTCGGGGCCAGCACCGAAGAGATCCCCCATAATTGGCCAAAACAAATTGCGAGGATGGGCATAGTACTGTTGCTTCCTCAGTGACTCGACTCCCGGCATGGATCCAAGAATCAACACCTTGGCATCTGGATCCGCGATAGGCGGAAAACTTGAACATTTTTCGGTCACGATGTTAGTGATCAGGTATACAGCCGTTGAGAAGAGCCGATACGTCGACGCATTCGTTAGGAATCCTCTGTCTCTCTCACATTTTTGAGATCCGTAGCTTGGGTCTTCAATACGGGTATCGGCACTGAAAGCGAAGGCATGCCGAGGAGGATCGTATTTCCAGATGCTTCGCCGAGTGTCTGTACGAGACGCAACTGCATCAAATTCGGATTTCGGTCGATCATCTTCGCGGCATTCACCAAATGCCGGAGCGCAGCTGTTTCTCCTCTCGCTCTTTCGATGGCAGCCAAGCCTTCCTTTTTGGCATGGACCACTTGAGCGAACATGTCCTTCAGCTTTCCGGGGAACATGACGTCTTTCAGGTTGACCGAGATCAATGAAAGGCCTAGCTCCGACACCTTCGGTTCCGTAATCTCCATGAGCTTCTTAGATAGCTCGGTTCGACCACTCAATACAGTGTCAATATCTGACACCCCGATGACTTCACGTAGCGCCAACTGCAGTTCCAGATAAAGAGCGTCCTGGAAGCTCTGCACTTTATTGATTGCGACGTCCGGCTTCGTGATCTCGAAGTTAGCGGCAAGACTGACTTTTAGGGTGACACCGTCCGCGCTCAGGACCTCTTGCCCTGTGATAGAGACGAACTGAGGTCGAATATCGAGCTTATGGATGATGGTAGAAAACGGGATATACCAGTATTGTCCGGGCCCCACGACTGAGTCGAATTTTCCGTTGACATATTTTAGCCCTGTTTCATACTCAAGAATGGTGATACGCGCCAAAAATTTGAGCAACAGCCCCATCACAACTACAATCACGACAATTATCGACAGTAGGTATTCCATTGTTCATCTCCAAATTGGCCCTATCTCAGGAGACCACAAAACTTCGACGGAGGTCTTAACCTGCAAGGCCGAAGACCTGTTGTGTTTCCACCGGTCCCCTGAGACAGAACCGTAGGGAATTGAATCCCCGTGTTGGTATAATAAACCAGAGAGAGGGTTACACGCAGTACCAAAACGGCGATGCCACCCTGGCCGCATCCATCTCCCGAAGCTAATGTACCAGTCGAGATGCACTAGGCAAGTACGATATCATGCGTTTGCAGTGTCGACAGAGCCAGGTATCCTCCCGTATTCATAGAGAGGTCGAAGCCTATGCGGAGACACACAAAGACATGCTAATGATTCAACTAAACTGTCCGCACTGCCAGCGCCGGTTCGCCGTGCTCGGGACCCTGGCCACGACAGAAACCATCTGTCCCGGATGCGCCAAAACAATCAAGGTACCGGTCCAATCGGAACCACCCATCAATACGGCATCCACGGGAGACATGAAAACCGAACCAAGTGGGTCGGAAACAAGCGCATTGGCAAAGAAAGGCCCTATTGTTATCGTTTCTTTTCTTGGCTTGCTTTTTCTCTCAGCGGCACCCGCCTGGTACAAAACACAGCTAGCAGGACAGCTTTCGGGAACAGATACGGCACATGTCATCCCGGCAACGGTTGACCCACTTCACGGAGAACCAGAGACACCAACGGCCCTTTCGGGCATGACCCAAGTCACCTCCACCGACCCTACTGGCGTTGGCCCTGATCTTGTGGCTACACCGAGACCAACGAATCCCACAACCCCGTCGAAGACAGGTCTGGCATCAGCTTCACTAGCCGAGGGCGACAGCCCGTTCCTTGCCGCTGCTCGCGGCATAGCGTTCAGACTAGACAAAGAGTACCCCAGGGTTAAGAACGGCGATTCCATTGTCCTCAAATTGGTCATCAACAGGGAGATTGTCGGCATACTAAAGAAAACCGACGAAAAACACGTCTACATCACCAATGAGCTTGGTACGGTAACAAGGGTTTCCTTTACGTCGCTGGACAGAAAAAGTCGTCTAACCGTGGATCTCGCTTTCCGCAAGCACACGATCAAAATGCTGGCACGGAAGGCCATCTCTTCGTAAATACAAGGATAGCCTTCCATTCTATATGCAAAGCCCGCTGCTTATGTCTTAGGAACCAGCATGGCTGCGCCAGCCCGTGCGTCGCCTCTATCAAGGCTATGCAGGGCATGCTTCGCTCTCCATTTCTTAGGACTAGCATGGCTGCGCCAGCCCGTGCGTCGCCTCTATCGAGGCTATGCAGGACATGCTTCGCTCTCCATTTCTTAGGACTAGCATGGCTGCGCCAGCCCGTGCGTCGCCTCTATCGAGGCTATGCAGGGCATGCTTCGCTCTCCATTTCTTACGACCAGCATGGCTGCGCCAGCCCGTGCGTCGCCTCTATCAAGGCTATGCAGGGCATGCTTCGCTCTCCATTTCTTACGACCAGCATGGCTGCGCCATGCGTAGCTCGTAACAAAGTGGAGAGCGAAGCATGGTGGGCGATACAGGACTTGAACCTGTGACCCCTACCATGTCAAGGTAGTGCTCTAGCCAACTGAGCTAATCGCCCTTCTCAGTACATCTGACTCTACGTTCCGCTACCGGGTTTGGCTACTCCATAATTTCATTTTCGCCCCATGTTTTCTCCGAACTCGCGACGTGCCCGTCAAACGGACTCTGGATGTGAAAAGTCAAGGTCTGGACACTCTCCGGTAACAAGACCACTTCAAGCTGAGGTAGCCCTTCCACAGTCTGTTCAAGAGTCGGGCAAAGGGAAACAAGTTGACCATGAACATAGCCTTGACCCGATACAGAACACGGTTGACGCATGCCCTTGACTATCAGCAGCCTCGAACTCGTTTCAAGTGTGTGATTCACCACAACAACCGTGAGTTGGTTGTCCTTGTAAAACGCCGCGGCATTGAGGGAATCATCGTGATGATACCAAGTCGGCTTGAGCACTTCTGCCCGATCAGGGATGTGCGGGAAAACACTCTTCAAAGCATCAAATACCGGACGACTTCCCCCACCCACAGACTCTCTCAGGATGCCCCAAGAGGTTTCATCATCGGATTGATCAGAGAATCGATAGTAAAAGACCACGTTGGCACCGCGGTTGATGAACATGATCGAGTTGGCGATGGAACGTACGGCAAATTCGATGCTGTCCGACGCTGGATTCTCGATACCGTGTCGGGGACTCGAAAAAATCTTACCGTAATAGTTCGTCACATCCGTGGCAAACTCTGTGACAAAGATCGGCTTACGGTTGCCTATGTCTTTTTCGGCAACAGATGACAGAAAAGGCTTCCAGATACCGTGCACATACTCTGGACGCGATTTGGGGAAACGGACTTCATCCCACACGTGCGTGGACCAGCCATACAAGCTACCTATCGCGTCCGGGCTCAACGCAGCGATCCATTCCTTGCTCTGATGCAAAAAGGCGAGGCCGGGCCCAAGGATCTTCACGTGAGATAACCCTCTGCGATCAAACTCTTCGCGCGCCAATCGAACCACTTGCCGATACAAGCGTGGGGGAATATTCCCATTCCAAGCACCGTCCGGTTCATTCGCCAATTCGACATAATCCGGATACATGCCTTCGTCCTTTAGGCGAAGTAACAACGAAGCCCAAAACCGAACAAGGTCATCCACATGTGTGTCTTTGAGGGTTCTCCACGGGTCATCCGTCAACCAATGATAGGGCATCTCAAAATTCACAAGCACGGTCTTGATGTCCAACTCCGTCAGCACCTTAAAAGCCCACTTCGCTCCATCCAGACGTTCGGCCGAATCGGCGTTGAAATTGCGGCGTACATAGTCATCCATCGCTGCATCGTCCACACTGGTGGGAATTTTCTCGTCCAACTCGTTCCAAAAGGGTCCCACTTCCATACGTACGAAATCAACATCCAGTTCGTTGAGAAACTCGCGATGATTGACGTCGCTCGGATGAATTCCCATGCCGAATCCAAGGAACGTGTGGGTTCGATCGTCAACGTCAAAGACCATCGGTGGCGACCGCACTTCGGCAGGAATTGGCGCTGACTTGAGCGTTCGATCATCTCGTTCAAAAACCATGATCGGAGCCTGCGCAAACAGGTTGCCGACACAAAAAAAATGGACCAGCAAGTTGATTGTTTGCTTCCTGTTCTGACAAACATCTATCATGGTTTCTTAGAGTCCTGAAGGAATGAGTGAAGAACTTGGCAATGAACCTTGAGTGTGAAATATACAAAATTTTCGCATTTTCGAAAAAAGGTATTGAAGATAAGTACTGCGATCGCCATGTAGATGAAAAAATTCTGATGCCAACCTCAAGCATGCAGTATTCACCCTCGGCTCAAAATGAAAAACAATTTTCTTTCTTTTCGGAACCCCTCTTGCTAGAAGCCCAAGCTTTTTATTTACGCACGACCAGCTCGGAATGAAGCTTGATCCACAATCAAATCTCTACAAGATGCGCCACAGTGCGGCCCATGTGATGGCCACAGCTGTGTGCCGGCTCTTCGACGATGTGCAACTTGACATCGGTCCGCCGACCAGCGAGGGATTCTACTACGACTTCGACCTTCCCCACAGGATTACCCCAGAGGATTTTGAGCGCATTGAACAGGAAATGCAGAACATTGTTGCAGAAGACCAGCCGTTCGAATGTGAAACGTTACCACGTGACGAAGCCGTGAAACGGATCGAAGCCATGGCGCAACAGTTCAAGATCGAACGATTGGCAGATATTCCGGAAGACGAGGATATTACCTTTTACCGCAATGGCGAGTTTGTGGACCTCTGCCGCGGCCCCCACGTCGAAAGCACCGGAAAGATCAAAGCTTTCAAGCTTCTCTCCGTGGCAGGCTCTTACTATCGCGGCAAGGAAACAAATCCTATGCTACAGCGGCTCTACGCTACAGCGCAACAGAATGACAAACAATTACGTGTCTTTCTGAAGCAACGGGAACAGGCAAAGGAGCGGGACCACCGCAAACTTGGCCGGGAGTTGGATTTGTTTAGCATTCAGGAAGATGTTGGCCCCGGGCTATTGCATTGGCATCCCAAGGGCGGCCGCATACGCGGGATCATTGAAAGCTACGCTCGACACGAGCACTATCACCACGGCTACGACTTTGTCGTCACTCCGCATATCGGCAAAGCGAAGCTATGGCAGACGTCTGGACATTTGGATTTCTATCGGGAAGGCATGTTCGCGTCCATGGAACTTGATGGTCAGGAATACTTTCTCAAACCGATGAACTGCCCGTTCCATATCCAGATCTTTAAATCGAACAAACGATCCTATCGTGACTTGCCGATACGCTACGCAGAATTCGGCACAGTGTACCGTTATGAGAAAGCTGGAGTGTTGCATGGGGCCATGCGTGCGCGCGGCTTCACACAAGATGATGCCCATATTTTTTGCACGGATAAACAAGTCGGTGCGGAAATTGAGCGAGTCCTCAAGTTCTGCGCTCACATCTGGCATACGTTCGGCTTTCCAACCATCAGCGCCTACTTGTCCACAAAACCTGAGAAGGCGGTGGGTGAAGACAACCTTTGGGAACAGACGACGGATGCTCTGAAGGCAGCCTTAGAGGCGGCGGATATTCCCTACGCTATCGATCCGGGCGGTGGCGCGTTCTATGGACCAAAAATCGATCTTAAGATTCACGACGCCCTTGGACGGGAATGGCAGATGAGCACGATCCAGTTCGATTTCAACCTACCGGAACGCTTCGATATCAGTTACGTGGGCGAAGACGGAAAACCACATCGCCCTTATATGGTGCACCGTGCATTGTTCGGCAGCTTGGAGCGATTCTTCGGCGTGCTGATCGAGCATCATGCCGGTGCCTTCCCTTTGTGGCTCGCACCCGAACAGGTACGGATTATGCCTTTAACAGAAAATCAGCTGGACTATGCCTCGCAAGTAGCCGACCATCTTACATCAGAAGAGATTCGTGTGACCATAGATGGTCGTTCAGAGAAGGTCGGCGCGAAGATTAGAAAAGCCCAGCTTGAAAAAATTCCATATATGCTGATTCTTGGGCCACAGGAGGTCAACGACTGCGTCGTTTCCATACGTAGCCGAACCCAGGGAGATCAGGGTGTCAAGAATTTGAATGATTTCATCGCCAAGGTTCACACGGAAGTTGCATCGAAAGGGCTTGACTAACCCCTACCTTCTCATGCCCTTATTATAGTCTCAATGTCACCTACACCTACACGCAGGAGGCCACACGATACGTCCACGAAATAATAAACCACGAAACCGAGACTTTACTCGGGTTAACCACAAAATCAGAGTACCAGAAGTCCGCCTGGTTGGGCCCGCTGGCGAACAACTTGGTGTCGTCGACACGAAGGAAGCCATGGCGCAAGCCAGAAAGCACAGTCTAGATCTGGTGGAAGTCTCACCTACTGCCCGCCCGCCTGTATGCAAGATCATGGACTATGGCAAGTTCAAGTACGAGCAAGGCAAGAAGCAGAAGGCATCCAGGAAACATCAGACCCAGACCAAAGTAAAAGAAATCAAGTATCATGCCAATGTCGGCGAACACGATTACCAAACCAAGCTGCGACGGACACGCGAGTTTCTCGGCGAAGGATACCGCGTAAAGAGTTCCCTCTATTTCCGAGGTCGGGAGAACGACCATCGTGAGTTCGGCTTTGATTTGTTTGAGCGAGTCAAAGGGGATGTCGAAGATCTCGCTAGTGTGGACCAAGAGCCTCGCCTCATGGGTCGAAACCTCATCATGCTCCTTTCCCCAAACGCCTCGACACGAGCCCGTTCCAAGGAAAATACGAACAAAAAGAGCAAGCATGAGGCCAAACCAGCCGACAAGACAGAGACCGTTCAGACGGATTCTCAACCAACCTGACTCGCTTTTTTTTTTTAAAGTACTGGACGCAGCACCTCCAGGTACCGTACATATCCAGATTCACGTTGGCTCCGCCACAGCTAAGGCGAAGCCGGAGATATGGAGCAGCTTAACCGCTGGCAGGAAGTACCATGCCGAAAATGAAAACCAAGAAGGCCGCTGCCAAACGCTTGAAGCGCACGGCCAGCGGAAAATTGAAGCGCTACAAGCAGGGTCGGCGCCATTTACTTACAGCCAAGTCGACAAAACGCAAACGAAACTTGCGTAGCAGTGGCCTTGTGGACACCGCTGATGTGAAGCGCGTACAACACTTGATCCCTTGACACGCTGATTCTTGTAGGAGATTGATCATGCCAAGAGCAACCAACGCACCAGCGTCGCGCACCCGCCGAAAACGTCGGCTGGCTCTCGCCAAGGGCTACCGCGGTTCACGCAGCAAACACTTTCGCCAAGCCACCGAAGCCGTCGACCGGGCTATGTCGATGAGCACCACGCATCGCAAACAGAAGAAGCGCGAATATCGTGCCCTGTGGATCACTCGCATTTCCGCCGCATGCCGACACAACGACGTAAGCTACAGTCGCTTTATCGAAGGCTTGACCAAAGCCAATATCGGACTAAACCGAAAGATGTTGTCCGAAATCGCGATTCATGATCCAGACGGTTTTTCTTCGTTGGTGGGGCAAGCGAAAAGCACGGCTTCCTAGCCTAGCAGCCAAAATACATCCATCTGAAAGGACTGTGTCGCGGGTGTGTGGTCGTCGGTTCGCATGACATCCATCCACAAACTGCAGACCGCCTTTTGCATCGTTCTGCTCATTGCGGTGACCCCTTGTCAGGCTAGCCCTTCCGCTAGCGACGAAGTCGAGATACCCATTTCCGTGGGCGGCTATGGTATCCAATTTTTCCAAGACGCAGCAGCCGCGTATAGCGAACAATCCTCCGATACGGTCGTCAACCTATACGGCGATCCTCGCGTTAGCGACAAAGTCCGCATTCGAATCATCGAAGGCAACTATCCAAGCGCTTCGGACGCGTGGGGTGTTCCATGGTACAACCTCATTCGATCCGGAAAAATACTCGATCTCACGCCTTATTTGGACGGACCCAATTGGGTAAGTGATGCAAGTTGGCGAAAATCCTTTCTGCCAGGGTCTCTCGACCGATGGCGGGAAGGAGAGGCCACATGGGCAGTACCATTCGCCTATTCCGTCTACGCCATTTTTTACAATAGGCGCATGTTTCGTGAACATGGTTGGACTGTTCCAACGACCTGGCCAGAACTTTTCGCCCTGTGTGAGAACATCAAAGAGGAAGGCATCGCACCGTTTGCGTTTCCAGGCGTGTACATGAACTATGCGGATTGGATGCTCAAAGCGGCCTATTATAATCTGGCGGGTCCGGAGGAGTACCGCCGCTTCCAGAACGTCCTTCCGGGCACGCGATCCAGTCAGGCATTCAAGAGAGCTGCGTCCGTGGTCCAACATGTAGCTCAGAACTATTTTCAGCCCGGCTGGCAAGGGATGAGCCATACGAGCGCGCAACTCCAGCTCTTTAAAGGCAACGCAGCCATGATGGCGAATGGCACCTGGCTGGTTGGCGAAATGGAAGGCAAGATTCCGAACGACTTTGAACTGGGCACCTTTAACTTTCCGGTCTTTGCCGATGGCAAGGGGTCTCCCAACGCTATTCAAGTGGGAAGTAGCTATTACTTTCTCTTTGCGGAGAACCCACACGTTCAGGAGACGGTGGATTTTTTTCGTTTTCTTACATCACCTCAGCAGGCCGCAAAGTTCTCCGCTCTGCGCGACACACCCACCGCCATCCTTGGTGTACCCACTTCCTCCTTCAGCCCGCTCATGCGGGATGTGGCGCACATCATTCAGGAGTCAACCGCTGCGTACGGATCGCCACCTGGAACCAGCTCGTCCTTTCCTGGCTTGACCCAGGCGTTCCATGACGCACGTTACAAGCTGCTCACATCGACATGGACGCCAGAGGAATTCTGCAACGCACTAGAAGCGGCCGCAGAACGGTCTCGACAAGAAGCCGCCACACCCAACGAGGTGGCCTACCGCCATATGTGGAAGGGATCCGGCTTGCTGCTCCTGATGCTCGGCACCATCGTCTACACCCTCTTCTCTCAATGGCGCAAACGTCAGGAACGAGATACGGAAGGGGAAGCAACCACTACACTCTCCCCAATCAACCTTCTTCTCTTCCTAGGACCTGCCTTGGTCATGTATCTTCTCTTCACGATCAAGCCCTGTATCGAATCGTTTGCCTGGGCCTTTACAGAATGGGACGGGATTACAGATCGTAGCTCCGTCGGCCTGCTCCATTTTAAGCGCCTATTGTTCGATAGCGACGTGTTCTGGAAGGCGCTCGGAAACAATCTGTTCATCATGTTTGTACCGACGGCATTCGTGGTACCGTTGGCGTTGTTTTTCTCGTTTCTTATCAGCCGCGGTATCTGGGGTAGCAACCTGTTTCGGATCTGCTTCTTTTTCCCCAATATCCTCGGAGGTATCGCCGTTACCCTGTTGTGGTTGAACGCTTACGACCCGCAGGGTGGCCTTGTCAATGGCGCCCTCACTCGGCTCGGATTCTCTTCGTTCGAGAACTTTGCCTGGTTGTCACAAGATCACCTTTATTGGTCCCTGATCCCGATGGCCATCTGGGGAGCCTGTGGATTCAACATGATCCTGTATCTCGCAGGCATGGAAAGTGTGCCCAACGAGCTCTACGAAGCCTCTGCAATGGACGGTGCAACGACATGGCAACAATTCATTCATATCACTGTTCCGATGATTTGGGAAATTTTGATCATCTCCTCCGTCTTCATGATCATCGGAGGCCTAAAGGCCTTTGAAGTGATCTGGCTATTGACCAGCCAACAACCGACCAGTAACACACATGTTATCGGTACGTGGATGGTCACCACCATGTTTCAGGAATTTAAAGTGGGTCAGGCTACTGCTATTGCAGTGGTATTGTTCGTCCTTGTCTTCTTTGGAACGATGGCGACCATGCGACTCATGAAGCGCGAGGCAGTACAAGTATGACCACATGGGAACATAGACAATCCAGCAAATCGGCTCTTGTCAAGATGCTTATCTTCACAGTGCTATTCAGCTATCTCATCGTCGTAGTCTATCCGTTGCTGTGGCTGCTTTATACATCCCTCAAGACGGACAAGGACATCTTCCTCAATCCGTTTGACCTACCGGACCTCCAAAATCTCCAGTGGAACAATTTTTCTCGTGCCTGGACCGACGCACACTTTTCGCATTATTTTGTCAACAGTGTCATCGTCACATCCGTTTCGCTTGTAGGGTGCTTACTACTCGCATCAATGGCCGGATACGCGCTTAGTCGATTTAGGATCAAGGGCGGCAAGTCGATCTTTTATCTGTTTCTCTCGGGCCTCATGATCCCGACCCAACTTGCAATTATTCCACTCTTTTTTCAGATGCGCAATCTCGGACTATTGAACACCCGCACCGGCCTCATTCTTGTCTATACGGCTGGAGGCTTGCCCTTCGCGATTTTTATTCTAGCCGGATTCTTCAAATCGTTGCCATCCAGCTTATATGAGGCGGCACAGATGGATGGTTGTAGTGAGTGGCGCACGTTTTGGAGCGTCATGCTACCCTTGGCAAAGCCCGGCCTTGTAACCGTCGCCATTTTTTCGTTCCTCAGTTTCTGGAACGAGTACTTTATGGCCTACATGTTCCTATCCGGCGCCAATAGCGAAGGGGTTCGAACCCTTCCCCTCGGGTTGGCAAACATTGCAATCACCTCTCAGTACCGTAGCGATTGGGGTGTCTGTTTCGCCGGCTTGGTTCTGGTCCTGATTCCCACCCTCTTGCTCTACGCCTTGCTCCAACGCCACATTGTCAAGGGGGTCACCGCCGGTGCGCTGAAAGGGTGAGCGTGATAAGTGGATGGTGGGCTTATTCCAAATCGCGGATACCCTGGTCATCGACAACAACCAACCTGGCACCCGTGCCATTCGGAGAACCAAAATAGGCGGCCAATTCGCCATGCAACTCCAGCACCTCATAACCGTGGAACACTTTCGGTCTCGACTCGTCTGTGACATCGAGGACCATGATGGGTTCCTCACCGAAGCCGATGACCACATACCGTCCGTAAGATGAGCTGCTTTCGACCTCCGCTATGCCCTCTTCCGTGGCACTACCATACCATACCTGACCCTCACTTGGAGAAGCGTCCAGCTCCTCCATACGTGCTGGATCGGATCCGGTGACAAGGTTAATCTCAGCACCAGCCCCGACATGGATCATCACAAAGTCATCATCACCCAACGGGCCGTCTTGTGCTGTCACGTAGGCAGGCGTTTCGATTCCATTCACGAGAATCTTGATCTCAGAAGCAGTCAGACTCTCAAGTCCTGCCTGGGCCAATACGTCTGCGGAAATACGGTAGACGCCTGCACTCTCAGCGACAAAAGTTGCCAATGGCGCAACGTCTCCTGCGACAGCCGGTCCATGCACAGTCGATTGAAAGGACCAATCGATATCTTCGAGCCAATAGTAGTATGTGATGCCTCTCTCGGCTGAATCATCGAGCAGCTCGTACAAGGCGCCATGGCCTGTCCCCTGTCCGAGGATCAACTCGTCGTGGATCCGAACACGGGCTCCTGCTTCGCTACTGGAACGATACAGATTGAATCCGAGATTTTCGAATTCAAGCGCTGTTTCCCACGTGATGAGCACGCCATCACCGACATGGTCGGCATCGAAGCTGGACAATTCAACAAGTGTGATTTCCTGTATAAAGCCGAAATCAGGCCCTTCCGGACCTGGGCGATCGTCCGTCACACCTCGGTCTGTGCAAGAAACATCATAGGTCAGTGTGGTCGTTCTACGGATCGAATCTTCCGTCTCATTCCCCACCAACGGCCGCTCAAACATGGAGAACAAACTCTCCGGAACGGTCGATAGATCTATCTCAACACGATAGTCGCCCTGTGGTAGACCGTCAAAACGGTAGACCCCTTGGATGGTCACGTCTGCCAGCCGTGTCACCACACCAGGTGCCGTTACAACGGAGGCCAGCACGTCCATCGTTGTCGAATCCACCAAACGAACGGTCGCACCATTGATACCAAGCATGGTCAGGGCCGGCCCATCGGAACCAATGTTTCCGTCCCCATCGGCGTCATACCAAACAACTCCCGTAAGTTCGCAATCAGAACAAATGTAGGACACAGTTACATCAGGGCAGTTCTCCTCGGATGAGAAGGGGTCATAAGCAAACGGCTCGGTGGGGTTCTGAGTCAAGTCACCTGCTTCAACTCCCGGTGGCAGCGTATTCGTGTCCACCTGGACGAAATACGTCCCGACGGATGTAGCACCGAACTCGTACTGCCCTTCCTCGCCAGAAACAATCGACTCAACTAAGTTCGTGTCCGTACCCACGATCCGAAACAAATCAACCACAACATTGGGGAGAGGAACATCGTCGCCATCGTCGAATTCTCCATTGGGGACGGGAAGCGGCACCTCTTTGAAGACCCGACCAGATGGACGGCACGTGACACTCTCTGGCAAACACAAGACCTCAACGGTGCAAGAAGACTGGTTGCTACAAGGATCGGTCACCGTCACCACAATGTCGACTCCGTCAATGAACGGCTCCCCGGCGGCCGGGACCTGCATGATGACAAGATCATCTCCACGACAGTCATCGACCACCGACACAATTCCGGTGACATCCGGAACCAGCCCCATGCATTCCCCTTCGTCCGTTAGGCCATTTGGCAGAACAGGAGGAAATGCCGGGCAAACAATCTCTGGTGCGGTCATATCCAGCACCGAGATGTTCTGCACACATTCGGCCGTGCGACCACATCCATCCGTCACCACCCAGGTCCGTACCAGTTCCCATGTCCCACCACAATTCTCGGTGAAGTCATCTTCAAACACGATCTCCGCAACACCGCAACAGCTTTCCACCTGTGCCATGCCGGTCTCTGCTGGATCCGGTTGTGGCTGAGTCACGCCGTCGAATAGGTTGCTACTGCTACATGCCATCTCTATATCTTCCGGACAAGTCAATGTGAGCGGACAGAACAACCCAGCGTCGATGGTCAGATTGTCTTCACCAGAGACCAGATCGAACGGTTCGGTCCTACCGTCCACATCGGCATCACTATCCACCGCATCGTCCCCACCAGCATTCAGCGTTGTCACGCTGAATCCGTCGGAAAGGACAAACTCTACTGTGTGAGTGCCAGGAGTCGCCTCGTCGAAAAGATACATTCCATCTTCTCCTGTAGTCGCTGTGGCGACAACGGCACCTGCTTCATCCAGCAGATTCACGGTCACACCTTCAATGGGAGGCTCTTCGGTCGGATTCCCCTGGATACCGTCCTGATTCGTATCGAACCAAACATAGTTGCCCAACAACACTGTGCAGGATTCGACGTCCTCTCTTGTTTCCGGGAAAGGAATGGAACCAGGCTCATCGCGAAAGTCGATGAAATCGACCCTGGAATCCGGGAAAACACTCACCAGCATATTCTCAGTAGGATTTTCTACCGTAGCAGCCAGGGTCACGCAACTGGTTGCGGACACCGACACGATGCCGACGTCCCACGTCAACGTTTGACCATCGATGCTGGTCGGCTCCGGAATGGCGGATCCATCTATATATGTGAGACCGTCTGGCAAGACTTCCACAAGGCTGACACCCGTACCAGCCACACCGATGATCTGCTGGTTGACCTCCTCGAAGATACCTGTCAGCAATTCGGGTTGGACCGCCTCAAAGAACTTGCCTCGATCTGTAGCCATAGCAAGCATGGTATCACGCGCAACCTCGCCCTGCCCCGGGAAGGTTTCGTCCAACGCATCCAAGCTTAACCCAATCGAAAATACGATCGAGCCAGCAACTTTTGCGATGGCTGCCTGGTTGACGGCATCTTCCGTACAAGGCGTCGGCATCGTCGGATTGATATCGTCAAAGCAAACCTCGCCATTGGCATCTACGTTGGCAGCCCCGTCGGTGAGCACGACCATCACGCGAAGTACATCAGAGCGTCCATTATCCGTCAGTTCGGTCTGCCCGATCTGAACGCCACAACCGATGCACGTGATCGAGTCAGCTACGAGGGCATCAACGGCAGATTTAACCGATTCCAAGTCCGACGTGAGTGCGGCGTCCAAAGTGCCGCCGCCCGAGTAGGTAGCCAGACCCACACGGTCCAGTGCCGGATCTAATCCATCGATCAACGTCTTCGCGGCTTCCTTGGCGGCTTGGAGTTTGTTGCTGACGATCATGGACCCGGAACGATCAAGAACCAGCATGACATCGATAGGTTGACGGAACAGAAGTGGACTACCGGCGCCAACTGCACACAGCTCGATACTCACTTCTTCGCAATTCTCGGACACGGTACGTTTGAAGATCTCAAGACGCGGCTCTTCAACGACCTCCACTACAGCGTCGTCCTCGTCCGTGACATCCGGACCGGTCGGCGGTGTACCCACAACCGAAGCCACATTGGTGAGACTCGCTCGAACATTGTCCAAAGTACAAGTATACGTCACTGCCCCACCCACAGCCAAGTCACCCAGGAGAGCATTGCAATCCGGAGCCAATGGGTCCGTCACAGTCACATCGGCCAAGTCTACATTACCCGTATTCCGCACCGTAATTGTCCAGTCAACGACATCACCTGCAGACACAGCCTGTAGATCAGGCAACTTGGTGATCTCCACTGCGGGCTGATCCTGAATCAGACCCGCATCGATTGTGAGAATAGAATCCTGCAATGGAAGTACCGTTATGGTTGCGGTCCGTCCGGTGATTGGATCTGGATCACTGTCGTTGGCTCGGTCCCCACCCAGTTCAGGTTCGGTGAACTTGAAACCAGCCGGCGGCATGAACTCTACGATATAGACGCCCGGTTGCACGGAGAAGGAGTAGAATCCATTCTCATCGGTGGTCGTGGTACCTACGACATTGCCCATGTCATCCAATAGATTCACAATAACCCCTTCTATTCCCGGCTCATCTCCTGAATCACCTTGCAGTCCATCATCGTTGATATCGTTCCACACATAGTTACCCAGCCGGACATCCGGAATCGTCACATCGACGTTCTGCAGGAGAGGAATCACATCCTGACAGCCAGGGCCGGCTTCAGCGGACACGGTCATCTCGTTGCTATAGTCTTCCGTCACATTCGTGACCGTGCCTTGATACGTCGTGCTTTCGCCAGGCGCCAGGTCCGGTAGAGTGGTATCCAACTGCGACTGAACGGAGTTAGCCACCTGGATATTGCTTAACGCCTCCGTTCCCGTGTTCGTGACGGTAAGGGTGTACGTTGCATCAGACCCAAAGACTATGGTCTGCAGTTCGGCGTCGAAATCTACGTCGAATTCCGGCTCAATGACGGTCACAACGATCGAATCCCTATTCGACAACGCCACGCCCACGTCTACGCCATCGACGAACAGATCCCCGAAGTCCTCTGCAACGTTTGTGAATGTCGCACTGACCATCGCCGTGCATTGGTTGGTGAACTCGTCCACCCCGGCTTGTAGGATGCCATCTCCGTTTACATCACCGCCCACAAAGTCAAGCGGTCCGCATAGCGCATCTTGTACAACAATGTTCCGCAATTCGAATCCGGGCTGAGACGTCTGTAAACGGGTAATCAACGTAAAGGTGACCTCCGTGCCCTCACACACCACATCTGCATCAACGATCTTTTCAACGTTGATGCCAACCGTCGCCACCCTAGCCGTATCCACATCACTGACCAATGTACCAGTCAGGTCTTCCCCGACCACCGTAGCCACATTGACGATGTCCTCGAACGGTTCCCACATCGGGTCTGGGTCCGCACATTCGTAGATCCAAATTTCACCGACCTGAAGAATATTGTCCGCATTGGCATCACCTCCCAGGAACTCGACCGGTCCACACGTGTCATCCGTTAACACCACGTTGGTGATACCGATTCCACCCGGGTTGGTGACCTCAAAGTTGTAGACCACGACTGAGTGGCTATCGAAGATTACTGGCGGCTCCTGGTCGTTGAGTCCACCCATGACCTCTGCTACTGTCTTGACCAGGTCAATACCGCCCCTCATCAATAGACCCGCGTCTTCGTCGAGGTCCACGTCGCCTGACTCGATGACAAGGATATCGGTCTGACCCGAAAGCGGATTGACGTCACTGTCCGATGAGTCGTCGCCACCTGCATTCTGCTGCGTGAATTCGAGGTCATCCGGCGCGACCACTTCAACAATATAGGTGCCAGGCGCGACAAGAAACTCGTAGGTTCCGGACACATCCGTGTTGGTCGTGGCTAGCGAGTTTCCGTCCCCATCCAACAGATGAACAACCACACCTTCGACTCCCGGTTCATCGATCGGATCCCCTTGCACACCGTTGGCGTCGGTATCTAACCAGATATGGTCACCAAGTACGGCTGGCTTGAAGAACCCAGCATCCACCGTCAGGTTCGTTTCACCACAGGCTAGGTTGACCATCTCGGTTCGGCCAGTGTCTATATCTGCGTCGCTATCCGCTCGCTCGTCTGTACCACCATCCTGGTCCGTAAAGACGAGGCCCGGAGGCGCAATAAACTCAACCTGACTATTCCCTTCAAGCACGCTATCGAACACATAGAAACCGTTGGTATCCGTAGTGGTTGTGCCAACCAAATCATTCTTATCATCGTAGAGATTGACCGTCACATCAAAGAGGCCCGCGCCCACTTCGTCCTGCGTTCCGTCACCATTGAGGTCTTCCCACACGTAATTGCCTAAGGCTCCATTCACAGGACGGCAAATTACCGTCACCATGCAGTTCGTGCTATTACCGCAGAGGTCGGTCGCAGTAATCGTCACGATTTCTGTTCCACCCGTCAGGGGGGTACCCGGAGCGGGGTCCTGCACAACCTCTACCTCGGCATTACAATTATCCTCCACTGTGTGAGGAATCATCGGCATGGTAGGCTCACAATCATTGATGGAAATTGGACCACCGTCACAGGTAAGGATCGGTGCAATGGTGTCAGCCACTGTAATCGTCTGGGTGGCACTGATCCCATTGCCACAACTGTCTTGAGCCGACCAAGTGCGGGTGATGACCGTCGCACAATCACCTTCCGACCTCTCATCAAACGTGACTGGGACCTCCCCTTCACATTCGTCCATCGCCATCACTCTCTTCTCTGCTGGCACATCTTCCAAACAGTCGACGGTGAGATCCTCTGGCACACCATCGAGATCGGGTGGGTTTGTATCCGAAACCGTGATGATCTGGGTGCAGGTCGCAACCTGCTCGCAGGCGTCTACTGCGTTCCAACTGCGCGTGATGGTGAACGTTGGGCCGCAATCGTTCGTCACAACTGTGTCCTCGTGACCGAGAAACACAATCGAACAGCAACCATCCGCTGTAGCCACGCCTGTCACGTCCGGTTCAAGATCCGACGGATCGTCGACGTCACTACACTCGATCGTCAAATCCTCCGGGCAATCGATGACCAGCCCACAGAACACGCCGCCATCAAGGGTTAGATCTTCATCACCCGAACCAAGGATGGTTTGTCCGGTTTCGCCCGTTGTGGGATCAACGTCACTATCTTCGTCATCGTTGGCATTGCCGTTGGCATCAGAGGTCGTGAAGACGAAGCCTACTGGCGAATCGAATTTGACTGAGTAGGTTCCAGGGAGCAGATCGTCGAACAGGTAGAATCCGTCTTCGTCCGTCGTCGTTGTACCCAGAACGTTTCCGTCCACGTCCAACAAGCTTACTGTCACATTCGACACACCTGGTTCGACAATGGGGTCGCCTTGCAATCCGTTGCCGTCTGTGTCGATCCAGACGTAATCGCCAAGTCGGACGGGCTCATAAAAGCCCGCGTCATAGGTGCGATCCTCGTCACCTGCTCCAACAGCAATCTCATCGGTCTGTCCGGTGATCGGATCGATATCACTGTCCGTCGCATCATCGCCCAGGTCTTGCGGTGAGACTAGGAATCCAGCCGGAGCCATCACTTCCACCACGTAGGAGGTACCAGGCTCAACCATGAACTGATAGAACCCAGCTTCATCGGTCGTCGCAGTGTCAACCTCCACACCTTCGTCCAGCAAGTTGACAACCACGTTGGAGATGCCGGGTTCATCCGCTGGATCACCTTGTTGGCCGTCTGCGTTCACATCCAACCAAACCAAGTCTCCAAGGAGCGCCAGAACCTGAACTTCCGCCGTATCGTCATCTGTCACATCCTCCAGGTCCGGAATGTCATTGCCATTCTCATCCGTCGGGTTACCCGATACACGAACGGTGTTTACCAAGCCCCCATCGATGGCACGCTCCGCAAATACTGTTTCTGAGGCGCCAGGCGCCAACGGTCCAGCAATCATGTCGCTAAAGCTGATCTCATTGTCCACGATCTGAATATCACTTAGATAAGTAGTCCCTCTGTTCATCACCTCGATGCAATAAGTCGCTGGCGCGCCATTCGCACCCACCACTCGTTCCACACCAGGGCAACTCGCTCCACCGTCATGGCCCAGATAGACTGACTTCGTCACCGCAATGGCAGGAGTCAGTGGCACGATCCCAGCATCCATCCTCGGATTGTTCTCACCACCAGCTAACGTCACAACTGGCGTTTCACCCGTCGCAGGATTCGCATCACTATCCCGTCCACCTCCACCTTGATTCATCGGACTAAATGCCGTGCCCAAGGGTGCTGTAAACACGACCTGATAGTCGCCCGACACCAAGTCCGTGAAGGCATACAAGCCATCCGGTCCGGTGGTGGTCGAATCGATCACAGTCCCATCTGCATCCCTTAGTTCCACCAGGACACCTTCCACTCCCACCTCGTCCGGATCTTGGATACCATCACCATTCTCGTCGAGCCACACAAAGTCGCCGAGCGAGGCCGGTTCAAACAAGCCAGCGTCATGCGTCAGATCCTCTTCGCCCGGCCCAATCGAAATCTCCGCAGTTTGTCCGGTGATCGGATCAATGTCATTGTCCGTCGCGTCATCGCCCTGATCCTGCGGCGAGACTAGGAATCCAGCCGGAGCCATCACTTCCACAACATAAGAGGTACCAGGCTCAACCATGAACTGGTAGAACCCAGATTCATCGGTCGTGGTCGAATCAACCTCCACACCCTCGTCAAGCAAGTTGACAACGACGTTAGAAATGCCCGGTTCATCCGCCGCATCGCCTTGTTGACCATCCGCGTCCACATCCAACCAAACCAAGTCTCCAAGGAGTGCCAGAACCTGAACCTCGGCCGTGTCGTTATCGGTGGGACTATCCAGGTTCGGAATATCGTTGCCATTTTCGTCGGTCGGATTTCCCGATACATTCACCCTATTGACCAGGTTCCCATTCAGTAGGCTTTCGGCAAACACCGTTTCCGAGACGCCCGGCGCTAGGGGTCCGACAATCATTGTGCTCACCCCAAGGTCATCGTCCACCACCTCAATATCGCTCAAATACGTGTCACCCGTATTCGATACTTCTATACAATAGGTAACTCGGATTCCGTTACGATTGACCACAAGTTCACCGCCTGGGCAGCTCGCACCTTCGTCGTGCCCTTCGTATACCGTCTTTGATACGTCGATACCAGGAGCAACCTCATCCACATTCGCATCATCTTCGTCTGTAGGATTGTCCAGTCCCGGAATGTCATTACCGTTCTCATCCGTCGGGTTACCTGATGCACCGGCTGTGTTGACTAGATCTCCGTCGATCGTTCGCTCGGCAAACACAGTCTCGCTAGCACCAGGTGCCAGAGGTCCGGCAATCGTCGTGCTAAATCCAATGGCGTTGTCCACCACTTCAATGTCGCTCAAGTAGGTGTCACCCGTATTCGACACTTCAATGCAGTAAGTCACCGGCGCGCCACTCGCACCTATGACGTCTTCCTCACCCGGGCAGCTCGCTCCACCATCATGTCCTAGATACACGGTCTTGACGACTCTGATGCCAGCACCCAACTGAAGGAAACCTGCATCCATTGTCGGATTGTGGTCGCCACTGAGCAAAATCACCACAGGTGTTTTTCCGGTCTCGGGATTGGCATCACTATCCAGCGTGTCGTCTCCACCCTCATGAACCGGGCTAAACACTGTACCAACCGGTTCCGTAAACATGACCTGATACTCACCTGGAACCAGACCTGTGAATTCATACGATCCATCCGGGTCGGTTATCGTGCTGTCGAAGACAGTGCCACCCGCATCCACCAGTTCTACCAACACTCCTTCGAATCCAGGTTCGCCCGGATCCTGGATGCCATCCCCATCTTCGTCGAGCCACACAAAGTCCCCTAACGAAGCCGGCTGAAAAATACCCATGTCGATGGTAGGATCCATCTCATTCGGATCCAACGTCGTTACCGGAGTGACCCCAAATGCGTCCGCATCGCTGTCAATTGCTTCGTCCCCTCCCTGATCCGCGGCGCTGATCACAAATTCGGCTGGCGGCACAAACACGACTTGATAGTCGCCTGGCGGCAGGTTATCGAACAGGTACATGCCGGTCGCATCGGTGTTGGTGCTGGCGATCGTGGCGGCCATGTCGTCCAATAGGTTGACCAACACTCCTTCTACAGAAAGTTCTCCTGGATCCTGAAGACCGTCTGCATTCGCATCCAGGAAGACCTTGTCCCCCAAAGATGCTAAGCACTGCACCACAATATCGACGCCCACGGTAGCGGAGTTGCCGCAGGCATCGGTCGCGATTAAGTTTACCCCGCTGGTGCCAGGACCCTGCAATAGTGATCCAGGCGGAGGATCCTGAACCACCGTCACGTCATTGCAACGATCAGAGACTTCAAAAGGAAGTTCAGGCAACTCGTACTGACAATTCTCATCGCCTGACACCACCTGGTCGCCTGAACCGACGATGGTGGGCGGACTCGTGTCCTGCACAACAATTGTTTGAGTGAACGATGCGGCATTACCGCAGGTATCGATAGCCATCCAGGTACGTGTGATCGTCTCGGGACAGGTCTGACCATCCGACTGTTCCACAAAATCCGTCGAGAGGACACCGTCACAGTTATCTGTTGCACCCAGTACAGGCGGAGTGGGCACATCATCTCGGCATTCCACCTCCAGATCTTCTGGCTGGTCGTCCAACCCGGGAGCCGTCGTGTCTTCCAGTGTAATCATCTGCACACAGAACAAAGGTTCTGGGCATTCGTCTTCCAGTTTCCAAGTGCGGCGGATCACAAACGGACAAATACCACCTGTATCTTCATCATCATAGGTGAGCGTGCCGAGACCACCGCCGCCCTCTATGGTCGGCGTCCCGGTATTGGACGGATCGGTCGTCTCGTCGCACTCGATGGTCACATCCGGTGGACATGCCAAGACCACATCACATTCAATATCGCAGCAGATCCCGAACGCGATATTGTCCAGGCCATAGTCGCCTGTTTCCTGGCCGCCGAGGATCCGCACCAACCGAATCTTCTTGCCACCCGTCGCTGTGATACCGACGAACTCTTCACAAGTGCAATTCTCGCCAGTTGAGTCTGACTGGAACACATCCATCGAGTCATCGGTGTAGTGTACTTCGATATCAAAGTTATCAAACCCCACGTCAGTCAGGTAGAAACTAACGTAATCCACAGGAGTCACGGAAAAGTCAAGATTCAGATTCTTCAACTCGTTCCACACCACTGCCCCGAAGTTGCCAATCGGTGTCGATCCTTTTAGATTGTTGCTAATCTCAACATCGTCATGTTCCTCGGCATCCAAATCCGTATACAGGACCATGCCGATTTCCGTGAGCAGATCGTCTTTGCCAATGAATTGGCCCTCCGTGAATCCAGTCTCGAAATCAACGTGGTAATCCGGTTCATCTTCACAAATGGCGTCGATCCAATCCTCATAGTGCCGCTGATTTTGGGCACGTTCTGGTGAATCGAAAACCGTGAACTCGTCCACGTTGTTTTCGCACTGACAAAAGCCAAAGTCCCACTTGCGTTGGTCGTCTCCGGGCCCGATTTCAATGTGCTCGGTCAGGCCGGACTCTTCGTCTGCATCGCTGTCAATCGTGTCGTTGCTTCCCACATTCGTTGAACTGTGCACTTTGTGGGCCAGTGGTGCACCTGATTCAAAGTTCGATGGATCAATCTCAATGAAAAAGTCACGCATCTCTCTACCCAAATCCGTGATTTCAAAGAGGTACTGTCCGTTTGCATCTGAATCAACAGATATTATGAGCACGTCGGGCCCGTTTTTCTCCAATGTGCCGTTTAGGTCGACGTCTTGCCACAGGTTGAGCTTTATGCCTTGGAGACCCGGCTCTCCATCGTCCTGAATGCCGTCACAATTCAGGTCACTCCATACCAAATCTCCGATCGTACCAACCGGATTCTCGCAATCCACAATTTCAAAGTTGAAATCCCCATTCCCATCTCCATTCAGCGTGGTTCCGGTAGACGGTGGCTGTTCAAGCTGCCAATCGAACCAGCCAGACGCGCCAAAGACATCGACCTGCTGATTGGCACCAACGCCTACTTGAAACGCTTCGCCACGACGATTCAGATTCAGAAGAGCACCCTCATAGTCTGTCCCACTAAGACCTGTGAGCATGCCAGTTGTCTCCATATAGTAGTGCCAGTCGGACGAATCTGGTATGAAACAGCCAAGCATATTCTTAGGACTGCCTGGTGGAGGGACCGATGTGCGACCCCTGAAAGTAACATCCATTGCAAACCCGTTGCCATTGCTCAGCCGGACTTCCCCTGCGAAATGGGCGGTTCCATCAGCAAGCTCTGCAAATCGGCCATTGAAAATCTCGTAGGTTTCTTCGGTGATGGACGGATCGATATTCGGAATCCACATCGTGTAAGCTTCGCCGCTACCACAATGAATGGCGGTATCCTCCACGCACAGATCTGACGGCTCAAATCCACAGTCGCAGGTGAGTTCAACCCATTCTATATAAGCAGCTTCCCCATCACCACCAAACTTGTTCTCGATTTGAAATCGTACACAGGTTTCCGAAGACACGTAATCGGTAATATCATACATAGCCGTTCCGGAGACTTGGCCGGCAAACACTTCCAACACGATCCAGTCCCCGCCTTGCGATTTGATCTGCACACACCATCGATCGCTCGAATCCACTTTGTCAGACGTGTCATACTCGAACCTCAGCGTGGCTGAGCCACTGCAATCGCTCAGGTCCGCGCAACGCCAGATACTTGGATAGGTACCGGAATCTGGGTAGTCGTTCATGCTTAGGTGGCCGTCCCGAACGTTGATATTGCCCGAGCCGGCTCCTCCGCCTTGCGGATCGGTTTCTACCCAACTACCTGACCAATTCTGGGTGCCGTCCTGACGGCCATAGGACGACGTTTCAAAATCATCTCGCACAGAACAACCAGCTTGTGGTGCAGCCTGACATTCACTGGAGATCTCTACCCATTCGATATAGAGAGCTTCCCCACCGCCACCAAACCTATTCTCAATTTGAAATCGTACACAGGTTTCGGCGGAGATGTAGTCAGCAATATCATACGTAGCGGTTCCCGAGACTTGGCCGGCAAACACTTCCAACACAATCCAGTCCCCGTCTTGCGCTCTGATCTGCACGCACCACCGATCGCTCGGGTCCACTTTGTCGGATGTGTCATATTCGAACCTAAGCGTGGCTGAGCCACTACAATCGCTTAAGTCCGCGCAACGCCAAATACTTGGATAGGTACCGGAATCCGGGTAGTCGTTCATGCTTAGGTGGCCATCCAAGACTTGGATGTTGCCCGAGCCGGCTCCTCCGCCTTTCGGGTCAGACTCTACCCAACTGCCTGACCAACTCCGATTGCCCTCTTCGCCGTTATAGATCGACATTTCAAAATCGTCACGGAACGTTCTCGTTTCTGCCTTGGCCTCCACTCCCCAAACACTGGCGATACCTGCTAGAGCCAGTCCCATAACCCATCGCCGTCCAAGATGAGATGCATATTTGCGCGCGCCTGTAGTCATTTCGTATGCTCTCCGTGAGTCTGTTGATTTCTTATGATAATTGCAATTAATAAGATATAGATGATTCTTACATACGAATAATACTTAATAATCATATAGCGGTTGATCTGGTTCAACTATATCCACTAAATGTATTATTAGTAATATTCATTACGTCAATACACGTGTTTATACGTCAATTCAAGTAAGTTTGGCATATATTTTCTTCTCATTTTTGGTAAAATAAGCCTTCTTGATCTCATTCTATCTATTTATGTCAATTAATTATTGACGATAGAATGACCTTCGAACACAGGCAAGAAGCAGGAAAAGTTGAGGTGATCCTAGATTCGGAAGTTGATTGTCGATGCAATTTTCGAATGCTTTGGAAGACGTTTACGGAAAAACGTAGGCGCACTCGAAAGTCATCGAGGCTTTTTCGTAACTCCCTCTACACCAGAGGATTCGTGTATTGCGACAGGAAGCACAACCGCTAAATCTAGCCTGAACCTTGTACGATGTACAAAACAGGAAAGACAGGACTGAGCAGGTTTATTGTAATGTGGTCCTGCTCCCGCTCAATCAAGTTGTCCGGGCAGGTCCGGCGACCTTGGATGATGGAGATTCTGGAGTAGGTTCGGGACGGTCACATTTCCACACGAGGATGGTGTGGAAACATAGAAAAGATGACGCTTTGGTGGGGAACCTTATCTTCGTATCACTTCACGCAGCTGGCCCAAATCCCACTTCTACTCCCCCCAACTTCAACCGCCAAGAATCAACAATCCCGTATCTTCGTCAAAGTCCTCGTCACCGGTTTCTAGCATAATGATACCGGTTTGACCTGTAAGTGGATCGACATCACTATCCAGCATGTCGTCACTACCTGTATTCTGTTGTGTGATTTCCACCTTGCCCGGAGGGATCACCTCAACGACATAGTCGCCAGGCACAACCGCGAACTCGTAGAATCCAGAGGCATCCGTCTGGGTCGTTGCTAGGAAGTTCCCGTCTCCGTCCAACAGGTTAACAACCACGCCTGCAACTCCCGGTTCCTCGGTCGGATCACCTTGCAGGCCGTCCGCGTCCAGATCGAACCAGACGAGGTCACCAAGCCGTATGGAGGTCTCGAAGAACCCAGCATCCAAGGTCAGGTTCGTTTCACCACAGACTATGCTGACAATCTTGGTTCGACCAGTGTCTATATCAGCGTCGCTGTCGACTTCGTCATCAATACCGATATCTTGGTCTGCAAACTCGAAGCCAAAAGGTGCAATGAACTCCACGTAGTAATCGCCTTCGAGCACACTGTCGAACTTGTAGAATCCCTCGTTGTCCGTCGTGGTGGTTGCCGCCAGGTCATCCAAAACATCGTATAGATTGACCGTCACATTCGAGAGACCCGCACCGACCTCGTCCTGTAATCCGTCACCATTGAGATCCTCCCAGACAGAGTCACCTACGGTCGCGAATCCTGCAGGAAGGCCGGTCACCTCAACCGAGCAGCTTGCGCTATTGCCACAACCATCGGAGGCAGTAATAGTCACAATTTCAGTTCCGCCTTGCAGCGGTGTGCCCGGCGCTGGACTTTGCACCACATCTACTTCGACCTGACAAGCGTCTTGGACCGTGTGCTGAATCGTTGGCATGACCGCCACACATGGGTCGAGGGTAATGGAGCCCTCACCGCAGGTGATGATCGGTGCAACCGTGTCATTCACTGTAATGATCTGCGAGACGTTGGACACATTTCCGCAACTGTCTTCAGCAGTCCAGGTGCGAGTAATGACCATGGGGCATGTCCCTTCTCTGACTTCGTCAAACCTAACCCGAATCGAGGCCGTACAGTCGTCCGCAGAACTCACCCTCCTATCCGCGGGTACCTCGCACATGCTGTCGACGGTGAGGTTGAGATCCTCCGGAAGTCCCTCTAAAGTGGGTACTGTTGTATCCACAATGGCGATGGTCTGGGTGCAGGCCACAGATTGCCCGCAGGCATCCACGGCACTCCATATGCGGGTGATGGTAAATGATGCGCAGTTGTCGGTAACCGTGTCGACGTGGCCGGTAAAGACAATCGAACAGCAACCTTCCGCTGTAGCCACACCCGTCACATCCGGTTCGAGTTCCGACGGATCGCTAATCTCATTGCAGTCGAATGTCAGATCTGCCGGGCAATCGATCGTTAACTCACAAAACAGGCCTGCGTCATTGGTGAGATCCTCGTCATTGTCTCCAACTTCAATCAGCCCGGTGCGACCTGTGCCTGGGTCCACATCACTGTCGGTCAGATCGTCGCCCTCGTCTTGCGGCGACACTTGGAATCCATCCGGCACCACAACTTCCACAATGTAGGCGCCCTGCTCAACCGTAAACTGATACAGTCCCTCTTCATCCGTTGCAGTCGTACTGAGGATGCCCCCATCTTCATCCAATAGATTCACTGTGACATTGGAGATGCCCGGCTCGTTTGCGGGAGCGCCCTGTTGCCCATCAGCGTTCACATCGTTCCACACATAGTCGCCAATTAGAGCATCCAAATCGATACCGACATTCTGCGTGAGAAGAATGGCTTCCTGACAACTCGGGCCAGCTTCGGCCGAAACGGTTATCTCGTTGCTATAACCTTCCGTCACATTGGTGACTGTGCCCTGATACGTCGCGCTCTCGCCAGGAGCCAGATCCGCCAGGGTGGCATCCAACTGCGGCTGAACCGAGTTAGCCACTTGGACGTTCGTGAGCGAATCGCTTCCTGTATTGGTGATGGTAACCGTGTAGCTCACATCGGAACCAGCAACCACGGTTTGCGATTCGGCATCGAAGTCGACATCGAATTCCGGGTCAATCATCGTTACGACAATCGAATCCTTGTTCGACAACGTCACCCCGGTGTCTCTTCCATTGATGAACAGATCGCCGAAGTCTTCGACAAAGTTCGTAAACGTCGCACTGACCACCGTACCACATTGGTTGGTAAACTCATCCACATCTGCTTGCAGGACACCGTCACCATTGACGTCACCACCCACAAATTCCAACGGTCCACATAGGTCGTCTTGGACAACAATGTTTCGCAACTCGAAATCGGACTTCGTCGTCTGCAAGCGCGTGATCAACGTGAAGATAACCTCCCCGTCTTCGCACACCTGATCTGCATCAACCAGTTTTTCAACGTTGATACCAACCGTGACCACCTGGGCAGTATCCACATCACTCACCGGGTTACCGATAAGGTCTTCCCCGACGACCGTGGCTACATTGGTGATATCCTGGAACGGTTCCCACGTCGGTTCCGTATTCACACACTCATAGGTCCAGACTTCACCAACCTGCAGAATATTGTCTGTATTGACATCTCCGCCAACGAAGGTGACCGGTCCGCAGGTGTCGTCCGTCAACACCACATTTGTGATACCGATCCCGCCTGGGTTGGTGACCTCAAAGTTGTAGACAATATCCGACTCGAGATCGAAGATCACGGGTGGCTCTGAATCGTTGAGCCCACCGATGACTTCCGTCACTGTCTTAACAAGTTCAATACTGCCCCTCGTCAACAGACCCGCATCTTCATCAAGGTCCACTTGGCCCGATTCAATACTAAGCACATCGGTCTGACCGGAAACTGGATCAACGTCACTATCTGTCGAGTCGTCGCTACCGGTATTCTGCAACGTGAATTCGAGGTCGTCTGGCGCTACTACCTCAACGATATAGTCACCTGGCGCTACAGCGAACTGGTAGAATCCGGACACATCCGTGTTGGTGACAGCCAGAGAGTTCCCCTCGCCGTCTAACAGATTAACCACCACGTTCGATATGCCAGGCTCATCCACAGGATCGCCTTGTTGACCGTCCGCATTCAGATCCAACCAGACAAGGTCTCCAAGGAGGGTAAGAGCCTGAACTTCGGCGGTGTCGTCATCCGTCGGATCCGCCAGGTCCGGAATGTCGTTGCCATTCTCGTCTGTCGGGTTACCCGACGCACCAACTGTGTTCACTAGGCCTCCATCGATGTTGCGCTCGGCAAACATCGTCTCGGAAGCGCCTGGCGCTAACGGTCCAGCAATCGTGTTGCTGAAGCTGATATCGTTATCCAGCACCTGAATATCGCTCAGATAGGTTTCGCCAGTGTTGATCACCTCGATACAGTAGGTCACTGCCGCATTAGCCGGACCAATCACTCGCTCCACACCAGGGCAATTCGTACCTCCGTCATGCCCCAGATACACGGTCTTCACCACCTCGATGGCAGCTATCAATGGCACGACCCCAGCATCAATCCTCGGATTGTTTTCCCCACCGGCCAACGTCACCACTGGCGCTTCACCCGTCGCAGGATCCACATCACTATCCCGGCCACCTCCTCCTTGATTCATCGGACTAAATGCTGTGCCCAAGGGTGCCGTGAACACGACCTGATAGTCGCCCGACACCAGGTTCGTGAATCCATACAAGCCATCCGGTCCCGTGGTCGTCGAATCGATCACAGTTCCATCCCCGTCCCTCAGTTCCACCAGGACACCTTCTAC